>VDFB02362095.1:0-15584 GCA_007258455.2 Sequoia sempervirens
TCTTAATCAAAGATAATGTCACATCCTCCTACATTTGCCACTTGCTTCTAATCTTTCATTAATTACCCTAATCAAATATTTGCATAACCTTAATCAAAGTCATTAGCCACATTTAGCACCCCTTTTAGTTAGCCTTTTCATTTGTCTTTCTTAGCATTGACTCTCTTTCCTATGTGAATTTTTAATTCACATTTATTCATCCTAGGTCTCTTTCCCCATGTGAATTTTTAATTCACATTTTATCATCAAGACTTTAGAACATTTGACTTGTCACCATCCACATGTGACCAATTCCCACCTTTTGGAGACCCTCTCTTATCCATTACATTCTCTAAGAATGTGAATTTTTAATTCACATTTATTTCTCCAACCACTTTCTTTTCCCATGGAGATTTTGAGGAATTCCAAAATTCCTCAAATGTCACTTTCATTCTCACTTGGGGACAAGAAGTTCCTTTTTGAGCAAATATTCTCACTCCCCAAGGTCCTTGGAAGGTACTTGTCCTTCCTCCACATCATGTACTCTCCTTCCACATCACCTACACATCATCTTATCCTTGGCCATCTCACATTCCATATGTCAAGATGTGAGGGCTTGTGAATCCTCAACTCACTATAGCCCTACATCTTGATCTTGGTGGCTTAATCTCAACCATTGAATTCTCTAGAGAATTCAAATTTCCCTATAAATACCCCCTTCTCTAAGGAATTTACAACACTTAGCCATTTTGCAACCATATGTTGTCATTTTGTGCATTCATTTTTCTCTCATCTAGCCATCTATTTTAGCCATTTTACATTTGCATCCCACCATCTACTTAATCTTGCATTTAGCTACATCAAGAGCCATCCAAGGAGCATACAAAGCAATCCAAATCAAGGGCCAACCAAAAAAATTCAGCAACAAAGAAGGTATAATCATCTTGTAATCTTTATTTTAGCTTATTTCTTTGTTTTATCATTTCTTAGGCTAATCTTGAAGTATCCCTTTGTGTTTTCTCTCATTGCATTACTGTTGTTTTTGCATATTTAGGGTTGATAAACATTTAGGATCACAACTATAAATGAATAATGAAGAATAACACAACCATTTATTTTATTACAACTGAATTACAATGTCACATTATTACATATCTTTTTAAAGATGAGTGGAGCATGCAAGTGCCAAGCTCCTATTTTGTATAAAAAAAATATGTTACTATACATAATACAAATACAAATTTAAGTGCCAAGCTTATGCTAGACCATTGGTGACAAACGTAATATAAGTGTCGCTCTGAAAATAAATGCATGGTGATGGGACTTGTCGGGTCAACCATGCGCTCTGAAAATAAATACATGGAACTTTCTTGGTAGGCCATGGGCACTCAAAATAAATGCATGAGACTTGTATGGGAAATCATGCACTCTCAAATACAAATGCATGGGGATTTCCTAGTGAACCATGTCAAGGAAAGGGGAGCTATGAAGATACAAAATGTACTTATCCCCTTTGAGAACCAAAGTCATACAAAAGATGAGGGGTAGTAAAATTTCCCCCATCTTTTACACGTAGCCTCCATGCACTGGAATAGCACTTATCTCCATCAGAGCTCCTCATCCTAGTTCAAAACCTGCCTCAGAAGTCAGGTGAACTAGATCAACTTCTTTCCAATTCCACCCATTATGAACTTGAAGGAAATTGTTCTTTTACTCTGTAACTACATAACTTAAGGTAAGAGAATTTAGAGTATCCCCAATAATACCACATCATCTTCTTCCTGAATCATTTTTAACCCTACAAAATGAAAACCCTTATGACAATTCAGAACATTGCACTCAATTTCAGTTGTGCTCACTATCCTTATTTATGGACCAATAGTGCAACTACTAGCCTGATCCATGTGCAATGTGTATACCTCACACATGTCACGTGTGAGGTTGGGTATAATCATAATCACAATTTACACAAACCAAAAAACCAACTTAATCGATTTGTGTAACTTAAGTATTACATTTACAATTAAAATGTTTAATTTGATTGACGTTTGGCTACATGCAAACTATACCTCAAGCTGACAAGCTGTCAATTGTCAAATTCGCCAGTGCCACTCAAATGATATGAAATCATTACAAATCTTGTTTCACTAGATCACTAGATTATTGACATAATCATCTACGATTCTACAATACATCATGCAGTTTTCAATATAAAGCTATCCAATCAGTCACTCTAGATGTTCATATGACATTAATCTGCACCACCGCCTGCAATACCACAGCCACACTTTCTTCAAAATGATTGAGAATTTCAATTGAATAAATGAAAGGTAGAGTAATTTGATGCATTGAAAAGAGAGAATTAAATGTCTTGTTTTATCTTAATCATTATCAATTTCCACTAATAAGTCACAATAAATTTCGCTCACTTATGATTAGAACTATATGTTGATAATTACTATTAGTTTTAAAAGCCACATTTTTATATTGATCAAAGAAAAAAGGATTTATAAAAATGGAGCCACGAAAAGTATTTTAATTTAAGTAACTATTGCTAAAGACTGAAGTACATAGTACATAGCCAGCTTGGCCAAAAAGCCACTAACCGTGACAAAAAACAAGTCACAAAATACATATTAAAAGAACTATTATGTTATACAATAAAATATAGACACATGACATGCCACACAATTCATTACTAAACTTTTTGTAACATTAGCTGAGGCCATCAACCAAGTGTTTGAGTAGAAGGTGAATCAAATTTAACAAACTAACAGTAGAGAAGAAAAGTGAATCACCCAAAACCTTCCTCCAAAACTCCAGATTCTTTAATGATTCATTTTTTGTATCACATAGCAAACCCCATCTCATATTAACCAAGGTAAGATCCTACACTGTAGAAGCATGCAATTCCACTTTCTAGAAGATTCCACCAATAGGCACTAACCCACTTTCAAAATTGTAATGCTCTAGTGCCAACTCCAATGAAGAAATAGAGTAAATGAAAGGATGCAAATAACATATTTCCAGTGTCTTCACCAAATCTTTATCAAGCAAAATTTCTATGTAATTGGACAAGAAATTCGAAGCTACCTCAAAATATAGAGTGCGAGGGTTGTTCTGAAGCCATTCCCTACCCACAATTATTCTTATAGCATCCTCAACCTACACACAAGGAATTGTAAAAACCATACCCAACTTCCATTTGTCATATGCATCGTCCCTTCTTTTCTCCCAAAAACATCTGGGTAGCATGAAACACCATGAGGACTCCATAATATCAAAGTTAAATTGAGAATAGAGAAGAAAGAAATTAAATCCAAATATATTATAAATGATATGAAGAACATCAAGTTGGTGAAGTATATATAGAAGTTAGAACAAAGACGATGAGTATGACATCAAATACTCACACTTAGCATTTTTAAATTTACCACTATCATTGATGTTCATGTGAAAATTAACATTTAATTCACCACTTGAATCCTTAATCATTGATGTGATAATATTATTCCAAGTTACCCATAGACCAGATGGACAGCCCAGATTAAGATGTCTTGCTTACCTTTAAAAAAAGTGCTTAAAAGTTATGTCTACAATATATGACAAGATGGCTGCATCAATCAACATTAATTTCCAAGTTAATTCAATTGGGGGAATGTGTGGCAACTAGTAGGATCACAAAAATATTTGTGCATAAAGAATGCATGACACATTTGATGTTGGTTTTCATTTCTTGGTACGGTCTCCATAAGGTTGCGGGGGATTTTGCTACAAATAGGGGTTGTTGTGCTCATTTTTCTCAAATTGGCTTAGCGTTCTCAACAAAAACTAAGGATCAATAGAGACTCCTTTGTTTCTGAATTCCACGAAGCAGCAGAACGCTTTCTATAGTGAAATCACTGAGAAATGATTGAAAGGGATAATGGTGTCCAAGCACCCACTAGTTCTCCAAGCAGTGAAGGGTGTTTTGGGACTATAATTTCTACTGGCTACCCACAAACTCAGGGGGAATTCATAAATACCTGCCATGTTTCTAGCAATGCTCGTGTACATGGGTGTCTCGAAAGCTTAGGGGAAGAAGATATTCCAAATGATTTTTCCACACTCGCTATTGGAAAATATTGTCACAACACTTAACAACATCGATGGAAATTTCATGACCCCTCTATCATTGCACTACTACAAGGCTCATGGGAATGAATGGTTGATACCAAAGTTTCCCCTGATGCGCTCACTAGACCATGCAACTCTCAAAAATTGGTAGGGGGACATTGACAGGTGTATCGACTTTCTTCTATGTGCGGCTGACATTCTCAAAGACTGGCCAAAGTGTTGGGTGAAGGAATTTGCAGTGGTGGAAGCTCTCGATGGGGAAAGGTGTTCTTTAGATAAGGAGGTTTGGGAGTTGGGCACTGGTGAAGAATGGGTAGCGAATGACACCAGGATCTAGGAGGAACGAGCAAACCATCTTGCCCATAGTGCCTGCAGCAGTGATTGTCTGGTGATTCTAAACGCAATGAAAGCCAAGAAGACCAACGAGGCTGGCTATAGCAATGCATAATCTGGTGTCTATGGAAGGTCATTTTGGTTTGTGATGGTTTTTAGTCCGTATAAGTGTCAAATGTCAGTCTATTCAATATTTGGGTCTGTAATGTTTTGTGGAAATGAAGGAATGTAAAAACTCTTTTTGATTAATATAGGGTGTTTCCCCATATAGCAACTATTTAACTATAAAAAAAAAACATGTGCTTAAAAGGCTCCTTTAGTAGCACAAGCTTTAACACTATTTCCTTAATATTTCCTTAATATTTCACACCTTGCTATAGTTCCTTCGACGGTTCTGATCGTTCCTTAATATTATTTTAGTTTTCATGACTTTAAGTGATTTAATAAGTAATAAAATATCAACCATTGATTTTTGGAAATCTAACGGTTTTAGTGTTATTCCGAAAGTTTCAATTTGCAAGTCTAGTGCTTTAAAGATTTGCTTCCGGAATGCAACTACAGTCATCCATCAAAAATTCATCGAACAGTCATGGGTTATATTATTTTGCACTGACATCTAGCTTCAAACATAATAAATATGTTGACACTTGTCCCCATTCCAAACACTTTATGAAGGAATTTGAATGTATAGAAAATTTGTCCCATAATTTGATATTTTTGCCAACTAAATTTCACCACTGAATTTTTTTATTAGTTTGATATTATGCTTAATTCGCCAATTTTTATTCATTTCAAAATAGGCTTAATTTTCTAATGAAAATATATTTTTTGGTTTAAGGAAAAGTTTTAATCACCAACAAAAATATTTTTTTGTTTTGAAAACAGGTTTATTTGCCAATGGAAATATTTTATTGGTTTCAAAAAGTGTTTTAATTTCCAATGAAAATATTTTATTGGATTGAAAAAAATTACAATTCTCTAGGATTTTCCACAAATTTCTAGTGATTAGAAAAGTTTCGCCAATTGAGATTGTTTTTCCCAAAAAATGAAAAAAGTCGATAATAAAATTAATATTTTTAACGAGAAGTATACAAGATTTTCTAGGATTTTACACCTTTGTCGAGGGGGGGGGGGGTTCTTAAAGTTATCCCTAATACAAAATATTGTCATGGTAGTAAGGTTGCAAAATAGAATCATATGTGGCATTGGCTAAGATAGCTAATTGCGACTGTATTTGACCCATATTTTGCAATAGAACATTTAAAATGGAATTAGATGATGGGGGAGGTGGATTAGCCATGGAGGTAGAGGTTTGAGGTGTAGATTCAAGTGGAGGATGAATGTTGTACCCCAAAGGAGTGCGAGATACGTTAATTCCAAGATTAACGAGGGACATAGACTCGGTGTTTGTATCATCAATAGAAGTCATGGAAGGTATAGAAGGATTGGTGTAACATGCTCATTATTGTACCAAGTAAATGTGCTAAGTTTTACCCAGATGTAACTTGTCTATGAATCTAATGTAATAAGCAATACATTTTTTCTTTTCTATTTAATAATAAATGCATCATTTGAAATATGAATTTATTCAAACTTTTCCATTGCATAATCAAAGAATCATTCCAATAATATAAGTATGATTTAAATTTATATAAATATATTCAAGATAACGTTTCACATTATCAAAGAATCACAAGGTCTAGTCTCCCCACCATCCCTGTGGTACTAGAGGCTGCCAGCATCACCGGTCATGTGAAAAAAGTTTACCAGGTGCATTGCAGTTTATAGGGGGACAAATACCCGACCAATTCCTATACACACACACACACACTTGAACAATTTTTTGGCCAAAATCATATATATATATATTTCAAGTAGGTTATTATAATCAATCGTGAACTTGATTATAAATTAAAAATATATATGTGCACTAGAGGAGACAATCTTCTCCAAGATTTTTTTTTAAATGATAAAAATTTTAGATAAAAGCCGACATCCCATGAAAACTATGATGTTGTGATTAAGTTTGACTTTAAAATATATTAAAAAATAAATATTCATTGAAATTAACTTTTTATCCATGCATTAGCTTTTCAAATTATCTACATGGAAAAAAATCAAAGAAAAAAATTGTGTTTTTTTTGCACCATCTTATCACCCCCCCACCTTTTTCAAAAAATTCAATTAAATTTTTTCTCTTAAATTTAAAAAATATTTATTTATTTTATTAACATAAACTATATAAAAGAGTTCTATATTTCATTAGTTTATGTCCTTTTTAAGTTAAAAATATAAATGCCACTTTAGGAAATACAAGTTAAAAAACTATAATTATGAACTTTTACTCATTTGTTTGTTTGATATGATGCATGAAATCCACCACATGATATAAAAAGGTTGTTGAACCTAACATCCAAGATGACAAAATAAAAACTAAGTCATATTTGAAAGGAAGTATATAATATTCCCATTTATATGGAAAAGTATTGTCTTCTCTATTATTCTTTTTAACTTTCACATATCACTTTTGCCTCTTTGGGAGCATACTTTAAAACATAAAACTAGCAATCACACCTTGGTGTGCAATGGGTATGCCAAAGAGGTGTGGAAGGTCAATTAGGAAAAAAAAGTGCTATATATTTTACATACATTTGTGTAGTGCATGAGATCAATTGGTAGGCCATTTAGAAAATAATGTTGTTTGTACAACAAAGGTTTGAATGGAGAAGTGATATCTTTAAACCAAGTATGCATCCTCTTACAAGGATTTGAACATGATTGAAATAAAACCTTTGAATGAAGAAGATAATAAAGCTCATGTTATGTTTTCAATAGGGAGAGGGAGAGAGAGGGAGAGATAGAGGGGGGAAAGTGTGAGAGAAAGAGGGGCAAGCAGAGGAAAAAATAGAGTGAGACATAAAGAACAAAGAGAGAGGACCTAAGAAAGAGAGGGATATAGAAAGAGGGAAGAGGGAGATAAAGAGAGACAAACACATATTGAGAGAGAGATGAAGACAAAGATATGTGGAGATGTAGATAGATAGAGTGACTAAGATGTTAAGGGAGAGAGAGAGATAAGAGAGATAAAGGGAGATAGATATTGAGAGAGGAGGGATTAATAGTTAAAATTGCATCCACAAAATCTATCTAAATCCTCTTCCATTATGTTGTGATAGATGCAATACCCTATTATGACTTGTTCCCATTTAGAAACAATTAAGGAGAAGGTAGGAAAATATTCAAGCAAGACTAAATTTATATGTGTTGATTGAATTTTCTTTGAAAGTTTCCAAGGACTTTTCAACAAATCTATTTTGTAGATATTTTATGATCGTAGAAAGTCATGATAATACTTCTTTAGGGAATTCTACCAAACAAGTTGTTCCTATATAATTTGATCACTATGAGGTTAGGATCCAAGTGCTACCCATTAGATTCAATTAGGGTTAGGTTTTAATTAGCATTATGATTACAATTAAGGGTAAGTGCTCATTTACAGTTAGAGTTAGGGATCATTTAGGGTTATAATAAAATAATAATATTATTATTATATAATAATATTCATACCTATGTAAACCCTTTTTAAATTCCACCCCTAATTGAAATGTAATTCCAACTTTAATCCTAAACTTGATCCTAACCCTATTCAATCCCCAATGTGGGTTTGATTTATAATTTAGTCAAGGTTACACTTTTATGGTAAAGGTTGGGGTTACCATAGGTTCTTATTCTATGATGAATCTTGGGATTAGGGTTATGATTGGTGTTCAAACATATTAAGTGTTAGGGTTAGAGTTAGGGTTCACATAGGGCTCTTCCTTTGCATGCAACTTTAGCCTTTTCTAATTCAAGGGTTGGAAACAACAGTTGTTTCTAGCAATAAATTCGGCACGTATCATTGGCTCTTGGGTGCATTCAAAATGAATTCCTACTCTTTTGAAAAGACAACAATTCATAATGACAATTAACCATCATGCCTTACAGTACCATCTCTTGGGAAATTGAGCCACAAATTGAAGGCATACGAAATTTTTCGCATGTTGTTTCATTTAATAACTTTAGAAGAATGATTAAGCAAAAGGGCGTAATAATTACACAAAAATATTTGAGTTCATCCTTGGAGACTAAAAAGCATCCATGACGTGACACTTAGCACTCGACCGTGCAGACTACCACTTGCACTTGCCATAAGTTTTAGCTACTTAATTACCCCATCTTAATTCACACACAACACACACAACCTGGTGGGATTTTTGAGTTTGCACCTCTAGTGGGATTTTTGAGTTTGCACCTCTATTAGCATCATTCTTATCGTACGCATTGTACCTCAGCTACCTCTATAAATAGACCTAAGGATAACCGCAAAATTCATACTTGATAATTGGGCTTATTGATAGAGGCAATCGATACTCCTATTAGGTTAACTAGCAACACGTCTCAGGCAAATTTTCTAGGAGAAATTTCCAGTAGGTGTTTGAAACGTATGACAAAGAATAAGCATTCTTTGGCCATAATTGCAATGAAATGGGTACTAGGGAAAGACTGTATAGAGTATGAGGACAAGTATCGTGTGAACACTGATATTTGTTCTCATTTTGTTGCCTCTTTGCTCGACATTCAGGTACCGAAGCAGATGATACTAGGGCTTACCATGGAAATTTTTCCCAAGCACTATCTCAGAGGCCTTGATGAAATTGTAACGAATGCAATATATGGCCTTGGTATTCCAACAACAAGTGATCTATGTCATCATATTGAAGAGGATGTGATGGTGCCTTAGGTGCAATTTCTGAGCGGATTTTGCATGATGATCATTGGGGAACACCACCAGAGGGTGTACCATGCCTACCACTTCTTGATAAGGTGCTACAATGTAGTGCTTTTCTATGACGTGGAGTGGTATACTGATTTCAGAAACCTAGTGTTTCCTCCTCCACTTGTTGTTGCTACTGTCAATGCTCCTGCTGCCCCTATTGTTGTTCCTATTTTTGTTCTTGTTGAACCTACTGCTCCTAATGTTGATGAAGCTCCTATTGAATGAATGAACTTTTTTCTCCTCTCTTTTTGTATATATATCTTGAAAAGGATGGCCTAAGAACCATTTTGAATTGTAATATCCCAAAGTATATATTACCATATAATAAATATATAGCTCTTTTGTCAAGTTTCCCGTCTCAATTATTTTTGGCTTCTTGTATCATGGGTTTCATTTAAAAAAGACTTGGGCAAACAAAAAACACAAAAAATATTTACATAATTACATATTTACACTAGCAAAATAATTTAAAAAGCTAATTATTCAATTTCAGGTGAATTCCATTAACAGGAATTCCTAGTGCTTCTTTTTCCATATTTTCTAACTCAAAGGAATTATGTTACTTGCATTTAATGATGCAGAAAGGACCTTCCCACAGACTATCAAATTTTCCATGTTGGCTAGGCTTTGTGGCTCTCTCATTGAATTTGAGCACTAAATCTCTGCATTTAAGACCTTGGTCAGAGGTTTTCTTGTCAAACCACTTATTAACCACTTGTTGACGGTTACACATGGCCATCAAGGATTTTTCTCTTCTCTTGTACCTCCAATAATTCAGCCAACTGGACCTCCATGGCTCTATTTTGTTCAACCTCTAGATATTTGAGCAACTGTAGTGCAGGAATTTCCATAGATATAGGCAATAGTGCTTCCTTCCTATATACCAGCTCATACAACGAAGTCTTCAAGACTTGCTTGGGGGCTATGCAGTCCACTCAGAGTGTTGCTTTAAGGTTCAAATGCCACTCCCTTTGGTGCTTCAACCCTATTATTTTGATGAGTCAGACTAAATTTTTATTAGTCGACTCAGCAAGACCATTTCCCTGCGGGTAATAGTTTGAAGATGTCTTTAGGAATATGCCATGCTTAAGTGCAAATTGGCATACCTTCAAACCTAGGAAGGCTTTTGTGTTGTCGGAAATGATGGTCTTTGGCAGGCTGAACCTTGTTACCAACTCTTTGAGAAAGTTCATAATCTCTGCCTCAGTCGTGTTCTTCAAGGGCATGGCCTCGATCCATCTAGTAAAATAATCTGTGGCCATGAGGATCCATTTATGTTCAGCATTGGAGGCGGGATTAATCATCCCAATGAAATCAAGCCCCCACTACATGAAGGGTTCTTTAACCACTATTAGATTCAGAGGCATTGTTGAATTCTTCCTCCTTCCTATGAAGAATTGACATTATTTGTAGGATTTAACCAAAGTGTGAGTCATTGAACAATGTAGGCTAGAAGTACCCCGCACACATAATTTTAATGGCAGTGGTCTTTGTAGAGAAATGTCCACTCGCGGGACTGTTGTGAAATATGTCTAGAATTTTTTTCACCTACTCTTGGGTTATGCATCACAGAAGAACACTATTGAAATTCCTCTTGAAGAGAACCCCTTCAATAAGAACATACCCATTGTTCTGCAATCTATAAAACCTCTTCTTCTGAGAAGGGAGGCCCACTGGATATTTTCTAGTCTGCATGAATCTCATTCTATCTACCAACCAGCAGCCCTCGGACTCATATTCATTAAGTAGAACTAGCTTGGGTTGTTCCTCCTCAACTACCACTTCATCATGTGCCAAATACTCACATAATCCTCTCCCCCACATGATCTTCATGGGTCTGACCTCAATTTCATATTCAAGGATCTTGGTTATCCAGTTGGCCCTTTTTTCAATGATTTCTCCCTCTATTATGTACTCACACACACTAGAATGAGCTACATATACAACCACCTTGCTGCAAGCTATGAGGCATCAAAACTTTTTGAGCCCCTTAACAATGGTGAACACCTTCCTCTTGACAAATTTGTACTTCGTCTCATAGTCTTTCAAGGTATGGGAGTGAAAAGCTATTAGATGCTCTCCCTTTCCTTCATCATCCTTTTGGGTCAAAACAGTAGTGATGCTAGATTTGTTATTGAACACATACATCATGAAGTCCTTTGATAGGTTTGGGTTTACCAGCATAGGAGTTGAGGAAATAGCCTCCTTGACCTTATCAAAGGCTTCTCTAGCCTCTTTTTTCCATTTAAACAATTGATCCTTCTTGAGCATCAGGGTGATTCGTCTAATTAAACATGCAAAATTTGAAATGAATTTGCTTACAAAATTTACCTTCCCCAGGAAGGACTGAACTCCCTTTTTGTTGACCGGAAGGGGAAATTCCTTGTTTTGCTTCACCTAATTCAAATCAATAGCAATCCCATCTTTGGACACTACATGCCTCAATAATTTTCCTTGGGGCACTCCGAAAACACATTTTTTTGGGATCAGGGATATCCCAAACTCCTAGAATTTTTTAAAATTTCAAGATGGATCATCTTTTGATTTAGAGAATACAGTAAGATTATCCAAGTAGATCAAGATGATCTTATTGATCAATTCTCTAAAGGAAATATCCATTGCTCGTTGGAAGGTGGCTTCCGCATTTGAGAGGTCGAAGGGAATTTTCGCATAAGCAAACATTCCCACTTAGTAGTGAACGTTGTTTTGTGTCGGTCCTCTTCTTTGACCCAGATCTGGTTGTAACCAGAGAAACCATCCAATAGAGAAAACATTTATGAGCCAACCACCATTTGCAAGATTGACTCTGTGGAAGGCAAGGGGTAGTCGTCCTTCAAGGATGCCCTATTCAAATCCTGGAAATCAACATGAAGGTAGATGTCCCCATTCTTCTTTCAGACCGAAACTAGGTTAGACACCCAGGTACTATGCTTGATTGAGAAGACAATCCAGTAGTAGATTAGCTTTGTCAACTCTTGCACCATTAATGCCTCAATCTTTGGATTTGTTGGCCTTTGCTTCTAGTGGACAAGTTTTTCTCCTTATGTCAATTCTATAGTATGATAGATGACTTCGGGATCATATCCCTTGAGGTCATCATATGACCACGCCACTACTCCTTTATATTTTTCACAAAAATGCATGAGTCGGTCCTTATCATGCTACAAAACATCTCTCCCGATCTTAAGCTTCATTCTGTCACTAACCTAAAGATCTGCATAGTCACCCTTGTCAGCTAAAAACTTCCTCTTTTCATTCCTTGCATTGTCACAATCGAATAGATTTTTCAAAGTGACAAGTCCCTTCAGAAGCTTGTTGGATGTTAGCAAAATAATTTTCCCTTCATAAGCTTCTACAATTTTTGGTTGGAGCTAATCAGAAAATTCTCTTGAATGTTGAATGAATGAGTCGATTTGCTCGTCACTTTCAAACACTTGCCAGCTCAAGTCATTATCTAGGATTTTAAGTCATAAAATCATTCACATAGAGTGTATGTTATCAATTAAGTTGAAAACAAGGTCAAATTGAGATCATATCATCGCCATTTGATCTGCAGCTATATTTTTCTCTCTAGACACCATTTGGATATTAAAGGCTTCAAAATTTTCAATCAAGTCCTAGACCCTATGTCTATAAGATTGCATGTGGACATTATTTTTTGTGGAGACCCCTCAGACTTGATTGACTATTAGCTCAAAGTCTTCGAACACCATTATTTGTTTAACACCCATCCGCTTCGCAAGACTTAGACCTTGCACGAGGCCTTCATAGTTGACTTCATTGTTTGAACAAGAAAATTGAAAGATAAAATATTTGAGTGTGTTTTCATTGGATGGGGATGTCAAACATATCATGGCTCCTGCACCAACTTTACATCTTGCTCCATCAAAATGCAACGTTCATAGCTCTAAGGCTTGACCACCCTCTAATTCCTTCATCACCTTCGAAATTACTTGATCTTCATCGTAAATGACATAAGTTCCCAATCCAGTGGCATGATAATTTCCAAAAGGATTAGTGTCTATAAATTCACTTAAGAGGACCTCTTCTTCATCAGTTTGGTCTCTGGTCACCTTCTCATCCTCTAGTAACTTAGTGCAATACATCTTGTCTTTGGTAAGAGGTATGAGTAGCCTCAAAGTTGATCATGGCTTCATTTGCTACATGTTTTGAATGTGAAGGTTTAGACACTATATTCATTTTAGCTCCATGCTTGGTCCTAAGAATCAAGTGTGACCAATCTAAAGAAAGATACCCACCTATCTTGGTGGTGAACTCTCAGGATAAGAAAAGACCGAACATGGGAGGGACATTAATGATCACGGTATCTTGTGGGACTATGATACTAGAGCAGGAGAACAGAGTCAAGGGGAGGTTTTTTATGACACCTATAGTTTCAACCTTATTCCCATCAAGCTGCATAACCCCTCTATTTAAATGTTCATAGCTAAGTCCTAAGGCTTCAGCTATTTGCTTGGGCATGACTGTGGTGCTAGCACTAGAGTCAATCATAGAATTGTGCAACAATTTCTTACCCACAATGAGAGTCAAGAAGAAGGGTTTCGGTTTAGACTTACCTCTACTTTCAGAAGAAGCTTCCTCTCCATTGTTTGTGAGGACTTTGGCCAGGTGAGATGGCGAATTGATGACCTTTCCTTTGGATGGTTTCTCTATTGGCTTTGTGCTTGCATCTTCCAATAAGGCCTTCTGCAACAACGACTTCTACTCTAGAATAGCTAAGATATCCTAAAGAGATACATTATCAAAGGATTTCTTCAATTGTTCCACCACATTCAATGGTGGCAGATTCAAATACTTTTGTTCCTTAGAACTTGTTATAACGATCTCCTTGTGCGGCTGAGATTGTTGCGCAAATTGCAGAGGTACTAGGAGCTTGGTCAGGAACACTTTTGGGTTGTTGAGTGACTGTTTCACCCGTGAATATCCTCTTTGAGTGAGTGCTATAATCTGATTGCACTTGTTGGGCCTTTGATGTGGATGCATCATTTGCAAACACCACCTCTTCTTCTTCCATCCATGAGAAGAGAGCAGATCGGGAGCTATATTTGTTTCTTTCTCCAGGGACATTCCTTGCATTTGCATGGTGAGTAGTGAATTTTCCATTTGTGGAGAGGCATATGCATAACCTCCTGAATATGACGCAATTCCTTGGCTGTGTTGTTTTGCCACTCTTTGTTGTAAATTGTCATGCAGGAAATTTCAAGGCATATGTGCTTCGTTGCAGGGGAAGCACCAGGGATTGATATCATCAGCGAGATTATTTTTCCCCGCTACCAACTCTCTATTCAAACTTGGGTGAACATTTTGTAGCGAACTAGGTACCAACACTATCTGATTATTTGTTTGAGTCCACAAATTCATGTGCACACCTCCTTGGAACTGGTTTTGCTGGTAGGGAGATCTCCTGCCTTAGTAATTTTGGTGAGTTGGCTTTGGAGGCATGGATTGTTGCCCCTTGATACTAGTTATTTCATTTGAAATGTTCCACAACAACTCCTTGACGTCGCTCATCTCATATTTTGAAGAGTTAGATGTAGAAGCAACATTTTGCGGTGTGCTCAGATATGCATACATAGATTGGGGAGGAGCAGATGCATTGGTAGAGGCTATCTCCTGGGTGGGGGATGACAACTCTGTAAATATAGGCATAGCAGGCGAAGGTGGTAACTTTCTGGCATCAATCACATTATTCTCTGCCTTAACTGCAATGTTGTATGCATCTGGAAAGGTGTTCCCACCAAGGGATTGGATCATCACTGAAATGTTAGCATTGAGAGATTTTAGATAGAACATGAATGCCAAATGGGCAAGTGGATGGATAGCAGGCTAGATCCTTTGCCAAGTTGTGTGAAACCGGGCATTAAATTCGGTCATGGCCTACTGAGGAGCCTGCTTTATGGTCTCCAGCTGCTAAAATAGCAAAGATCAATCTCCATTGTTTGAAATTCGCTTGTAAAAAGGATCTCTGAGCTGATCCTAGGTATCGATAGTATTGGCTTCCAAAGTGTGGTACCAATCTAGTGACTTTCCTTTGAAAGAGGTTGCAAGCAATCTCAATGCTACATTTTGATTGACTACACCATGCACCAAACACACATTTGCCACATCTTGCAAATGGTCGGATGGTGTTTTTGAGCCTTCCTCGGTAAATTGTGGTAAAGCTTTTAAAGCAGAGGTTGGGATAGGATCCCATACGGGTGGTGCTATTGGTGCTATGAGAGGGCTTCTGGTGTCCCATGCTACAAAATTCTATTAGTCATTGGTAACAGGACCAGAGGAGGGGTCAGGATGTTTACTAGACGGGTTCTTGCTTATACTT
>VDFB02362096.1:0-85831 GCA_007258455.2 Sequoia sempervirens
CTTCATCAAGTGCTGCACATATTTGTACACATCATTTAGTTGCTTCTACAACCTCTCCTTCTCTATTGTTTCTTTATCTAGCCTTCTCAAAATGGCCTGGGAAGACTCCTAGAATTCTTCCTTCTCTTGATCCTTACTAGTGGGTCCTAGGTTCAGAATATGAATTGTATAATCTTGAGGAACAACCTCCCTTTTACCTTTTTCTTCAACAAGGGTGGAAATGTGAATAATCCTGTTGTCTACTTCATCCCTGGTAATTTTGGAGATTACCCTAGCTTTCTTCTTTGCCTTCCCTTTACCAATTTTTGCCAACAATTCATCCCAATTTGGAGGGGTGTCATCTATGATCACCTGCTTGCTCTTCAATCTCTCATTGAGCCAACTTGGGGTAGGGGCACTTGATTTTTGCACACTTGGCCTCTCTTTCTCAGCTTGATCCATGGAAGCCTCAATATCTACATTA
The DNA here is from genome assembly GCA_007258455.2 of Sequoia sempervirens. Lineage (NCBI taxonomy): Eukaryota > Viridiplantae > Streptophyta > Pinopsida > Cupressales > Cupressaceae > Sequoia > Sequoia sempervirens. The sequence continues at coordinate 464 of VDFB02362096.1, forward strand.
TGCACTAGAGGGACATATTCACCCTTTCCTTCTGCTTCATCTTTCTCCTTATTATCTTTCAGATCTTGACTCTCCTCCTAGCTTAATTTATCTATCATAACTTGAATAGGAGGAGTCCTTTCATGTGTCTCTTCCTCTTCCATCAATTTCTCTTCTTCTTCCCTAACTGGTGAGTCCCATAAGATACCGGGGAAGATTTGAGAATGTTTCCAAGTTCTGCCTCTACACTATGGAGATCTCCAACATGGAATTCTTCTGTCTCCTCGCCTTGAGGTGACTCTTCAACAACAACCTCTGTTTTTCCTTTCTCTCCATCATTCAAGCTCTGAGTTAAGGGAGGATCAAAAGTGTCCTCTTTTTGTAGAATAGGAAGAAGTGTAGGAGTACCCTCTTTTAATACACTTTCCTTTAGAGAAGTAGTTCTGGCTTTTCTAGTGTATACCTGTGTCTTCTCTCTAGAGCTCTCCACCTCTATCAGCTGGGGTCCTATGCCTTCACTATGTCCCTTGGGCTGCTCACTGTGCTTCTTCAAACTCCTGGCTATTCTTCTCTTCTTAGCAACAGTGACACCATCATTTTCCTCTTCTCCCTCATGTTCTTCCTCTAGGGTTGATGTCTTCTCCTTCAGAGCAGTCCTCCTCTTCAAATTGGGCTTTCTCTTCTTTTCCTTTTCAGGTTCTGCCTGAATACCCTTGATTTTGATGTTGAGGGGAGAGTTCACCTTTCCCTTTCCCTTTGGATCTTGATCACTTTCTTCAAAGGTGGAGTGGGATTCCAATTCTCCCATCAAGTCATACGTGTACTCTTTTCCTTCACTGTCCAGCTCCCAAATCTTATGCTTGAGCCATAACTTGGTATATTTAATCATAGGAGCATTGATTTTCTCCAACTCAGTCTTCTCTTCCTCTAACCAATAAATCTCAACTATGGGTTTTTCTTTGATGGAATCATAGTCATGACCTTGGATTACCTCCCCATCATCATCAAGTTGGTCAAGAATTGCCTTGATGTTGTACAATCTAATTAGACTAGCTAGAAATCTAGAGAATCTTTTCCTCCAGACCTCAAACTCATCCTTACAGTTGGCCCAATAGTCTTCAATGTCAACTTTGTGCCTAAATTCCCTACTAGCCTTCTTTTTAGCTTCTCCTGTTATGTCAAATTTGGTCCTCTTGGAATGGAATGCCAACCCCAAGGTGCTCATTTATTCCTCAGAAGAGAATGTTGTGATCATGGAAAGGCAGGCCTCATTGACTCCCACCCTTAATGGGAAGTCACCTCCTAAGCCTATTTTGTGCATGTCCTTCTTCACAATATCATCAAAACCTGAGATTCACCAGGTGACCTCCAAGAGTATGATGTGTTCTATTGGATATCTTGGCAATCTGTAGGGTGTCCTCTAACAACCATCATTTCTAATGTATGAAAAGGTGGGGAACTAGATGAACCATGCTCCATACTTTTGTATCAACTCCTTTGCTGCATCAGAAATCCTTACATGTTCTGCCCCTTGGAGAAACCTACTGATATACATGGTGAATGCATCATTTAACCTCATGTAGCCTTAGTTACCTAAGTGCACCTGGGGATACACCTCATAGATAACATCTTGGACAAAATTCCCTTTTGTACTCAACCCCTTGTATGGATGAAATCTGGCCAAGGCATAGACCAAGTAAGATGTCATTATGAAGCTCTTCGTCTGCAATACAATGCACAATTGCTCATGGAGCTTGGCACTGATGATACCTGACCAATGAAAATCTACATTTTTCTCCATCCTTGCTATGATGTAAAACATCTAGTTTTGAAATATCCCTGCAGTCTTCAAACCCATCACTCTTCTAAGGAGAGTGATTGCATCATAGTATTCTAATATGAAATTGGCATTGTACAACTGCTTTGGAAACTTGGAGATGTGTGCCTTAGGCTTCACCAACCAAGAATTGATAACCTGCAAAGCCTTAGTTGTATCATCTGCATAGTATTTCTTGGCTATGTCAAGATCAAGACCCACCACATGAGATATGTCTGGCATATCAAATGTTTGAGCAATAGAGATTAGAGAGAAATTGGCAAGCAACCTACCCTGTGGACTAATTATCCTTTGTGTGCCTAGATCATAATGCCTAGCACATTCTAACACCAACTCATAACATTGCACTGCAAGAGGGAAACTAACCACATGGGCCAATCCAGAGTTCACCTATCTGCTCGTTAACAAGGAGGGATTTTCCACTAACATTCTTTCCTTAAACTCGTCATAATCCCACTTCCCAACATTAGTATCTGCTACTTCTGACCAGATGGAAGCCAACTTGCTCTCAGGGATCTTTCTTTTCATGTCCAACTTGATTCTCACTACCTCTAAGACAAAATCTCCCTCATCACTGGGATCCATCACCTTTCCCTTAGTCCTTCCAGCAACAGCCTTGCTGTATTCAACCTGCATTCAGAAAAGAGACCACAATAAATACCCGTTACAACATAAGAGTTCAAGTTAGTCCATCATAGAGATCATGCTCATCATTCAAATGAATCCAAGCAACAATAAGAATACCCTTAAAACATCATTAAAACACATTTCTTCACAGTTTGGGATTTTCACCCCTTCGCAGAGGCCAGAAAGGAATTTTGGGGAATTTTGATCCAAGCAAAATTTAGCGATGAAAGCACAATAAACCTCCATAAATCATTCAATCATCATCATTAGTTAAGAAATAGCATGATACATTTCTAAATAGTTCAAATTAAGCATGTGGTACAAAATCATTAGCTAGTAACTCATGCTATCCCTCAATTCTTCATTTCCAACAGGTTATTGGGGAAATTCGTTGGGAACATAAATCTGTGAAAATGGAAGGACTTCGCACATTTCAGGAAAATGAAGGAATAATGTATTTTCAGGAGAATCCAAAGGAAGTGGAATTCCATGAAGTCAATATAGTTGTCATGTTTTAGGCACATTTTTGGGAAAACGATGAAGTGATGGAAAATTGGGGAATTTCAAAAGTAATGGAAATCTGTGAAATATTCAAAAACCTGAAATCTTTGACTTTGTTAGGATTTCATCCAAACCAATCAAATGATTAGGAACCTAGGGATTTAGTCTTGGATTCAATTCATTTGGATTGCAAAATGAAGAATCTAGGCTCTCAATTAAACTAAGTGTGATTTAATCAGTGTGAGCAATGATTTTCAATAAGGGAAACCCTAAGATAACGTGATGGAAGCACAGTCTGGATCCCCTCTTGCCCTTTCATTCCACTAAACCTCCCACCAATTCCCATAAAACCTTACTAAGACAAGGCAATTATCATATTTGAATGATGAACAAACGGTTTTAATTCACCTCGGACGTGATTTCATCAAAGGTCAGGGAAATCACTAGGTAAATCCAGAGCTTGACATAGGGAAGCATGAAATTGAACAAAGAATCAAACAGAGCAATGAGTATCCATATTGAATCACCATCAAGAAGAAGGAAAAGCAACGTGAAGTACATGGAAAGGCATAAAGTCAAAACGAGAACCCTAGCTTGAACGCCAAACTTCCTCACACTCAAAATCATGACCCAAAGCATACGCACAAACCATGAAAAGATTCAAACTTGTCAATTAGAAGAAAAGGCATTGTGGACATACCATGAGTGAAGAGTAATCAGAATCACAACAATTGGCAAGAAACCCTGAAGTCTAAGAAAAATGCAAGTGATCACCAAAAAACTCTACTGCAACGATCGATCACAATCCCCAAACGCACAATGCAGTGGTAACAACTCAAAATCAAGCTCTTCAAATCTCATAGAGAAGCAAATGACACAAATTCTCATCATAAATCCCATTTAAATAAAATAAAGACAATTTGTAGAATCGTACATAAGGCATAAATGCCCATGACGAGACAATCAACAACAAGCTCGGGGATCTGAAGGCACGAAAAAATTTCAGGGATCTAGAGGCAATGAGGAATTTTGGGAAAATCTGTGGGAGACAAAATTCCCCGAAGCATTGAAATTTCTGAAAACATTGAAAGTACTAGCCTCCATCGGGTTTCTAGGGTATCTTGGGGATTTCCGCCCAAGGGGAATTTTCCCGAAAATCTAGAAAAACTCGAGGTTAACTCAAAAACAAGGATTTTCAAAATGTCACTTTAAGGTTGATCATTTGCACAAGTAAGGTAATCATTCAAGCACATCTCAAAGCAATTAAAATCTCAAAATTAGAAGATCAAAGGCATCCAAATCCAAAGCAAGAAAGAGGGTCCCTACTTTCAATGGGGTGTGTGTGTGCAAAACTGCACAACACTAAGGAGCTCCACTAAAAATCTAGTTTAATTAAATGAGACGCAATAAGCCATGCATTTATTTTTTGACAAATGATGGAAACCAATGCATAGCAGGCAGACTTTTAAGGAAATTCTGAACATTGGAAAGAAAAGGAGTGCCAACACTTCCCTGACATGCCATGATTATATTTGAGGTGTTGGATAGGACAACTAAGAGGGGGAGGGGGGGAGAGGGGGGGGGGTGATTCAGTTGTCATAGATTATAACCTTCAATTTAATTATTGAAACTAACACATAAACTGATTAAATGATTAACCATCAAATGCCAATACACAAACACAATAACACCAAATTTACGTGGAAAATCCAATAAGGAAAAAACCACGGTGAGGATTAACTCACACTATAGAAAATATCAAAACCAGTTACAAAAAGGTTCACTGCCTGAGAAAAGGCTCACTACCTACAATAAGGACTCACTATTTGGACTCATTTTCCATAGGGCTACAATCCAGAGATACAAAAGATGGCTCACTACCAAATACAAAAGTTATGGCTTACTGCCAAAAGTGAACTGATGAATTACACCTTTCTTGTGCTGAATTCAGTTTTGGATGAAGCTCTATAAAGGTAGTAGTGTATATCAATAATCATTCAATAATTTTGTTTTGTTCACATACTTATTGTCTTCACTTGCTTCACTTATTTTGATCTGCTACATTTTCTCTTTCACTTCATTGTTATCACACACTTTTTTGTCTCTATATCCTTCTCCCTCTCTCATGTTTCTTTCCGGACACACACACATATGTATATATATCTTACTTATCAATTAGGTCGGCCTTGTATAAGGCTAACACATTTCTTATGTTGGCCAAAACATCCATAGGACATAAAGTATTGCACCCGCTAAGTCAGCCAAGATCTTCAAATATCTGAATCATAGCTTGTCTCATGGTAGGAACCGGGGGCCTCAAAACCAACACACCCAGACCTCAAAACCAACACACCGAACCACATATAATGGTCATCTTCAATGGGAAATAACTTCTTGTAAATGACTCATACATCCAGTACTGTGTTGACATCAATGACAACCTATTGACATTAATGGCAACCATTTGATGCAACCTTCAACTTCCAACAATCTCCCCCTTTGTCATTGATGGAAACACAAGATGTGAAAAGCCAACAACAAAATTTGTAAATATTTTGATGAGATGAAATGATTTTCATTCTTTTCACATGCTTCCTCTCCCCCTTTGACATCAATGTCAAAAAAAATTCTATCTCCCCTTTACTTCAAAAGAATTTTACAAAAAGGTTATCAAAAATGGTTCTTTACCTCAATCCTTCTTCCTTTAGAATATTTCCTTGTATTTTTCTTTCAGTTCCAGAAGACATGTCTTCCAGGAATCCACTAACAACCTAACATTTAGACAAATACTATTGTTCTTTGCTATTGAATCAATTGTTTCTAGAAGAGTATCTAGAATAGCAATATTCTGTGCATTATTCTTAGCATCCACCAGGAGACCAGAAAGTTGTTCCAATCTTAACTCAATTATCTCTTTAACTTTCCAAAAGTTCTTTACAATACCATCCCTCTATACCATAATGACTACAAGATTATATTGTAAGGAATTGATCCTTTTCTTTTGCATTCCATCCTTGTCATTAAGAACATCATGTGTTTTTCCAATAGAATTTAGTTCATGTTCAATAGTATCTATTTTTTCTCTATAATTTCTAATAGCAATAGGCCACCGGAGACAATACCTATACCAACTATTTACACTTTTGATGCATGTTCTTAGTTCATTTATGCTCTCAGTCAATCTCTCCTATGTATTTTAGAATCTTTCTTCCATAGCCAATTGAATTTCATCTTTTTTTTGTTGTTTCACCAAGTGACTGTATCCTTAGCATGTCTTCAATCTGCTCAATTAATACTTTCGGTAAAATACTTGTCAATTCACTTAGATCAATATCATTATGAATTCTATAGATAGCTAGGGTGTCTATAATCTCATCCTATTCATATGATGGTCGAGACAACCATACATCTCCAATCCTCTTCAGTCCACCAAATTGCTCAAGAATCTTCAACACCTTTTCTTTAGAAAAGTCTTCTTCATCATCAGTTGATGCCAAATCAATTTTTTTTTTATTCAAGGGGTAAACGCTTTTGACCGGAGCTATGAACCGGATACAACAATAACACCCCAACGGGGTTTGAACCTTGGTGGCAAGAACAACAATGCCACCTATAAACCATCACACCATGCCAATACCGGCAGTTGATGCCAAATCAATTGCTTCTGTAATCTTTTCTTCTTTTTCTTCTTCCTTTTCCTCTGACTTCTGCCTTTTTATTTTCGGAGGAGAACTTGAGATAATTCTTCTTTCCTTCCTCTTTCCAAAGAAGAATCCTGCTCTAGGAATCCCAATCGGACTAGAAATCATGACAAACCTCCATACATTTATTTTGATTTCAAAATATTCTTTACAAATCTTTTCCTTTTCTGCTAGACATTCCAGATATTGGTAAACTTGCTTCCCAACTGGTATAACTGGCTTCCACACAACATTCTCTTTCAATGGTAACAATTTTAGAAAATACACCATCAAGCATATAACTAGAGATCCAAAGTGAAAAGGGTAATTGTCATTCTTTTTCGTAGTTATATTTTCCATTATTTTGATTCCTCAGTAACTCTCAAAAGTAAAAATCCTCCTTTTTCTCAACCATTTTATGTACAACATAAACAACAATTGTCAAAGTAGAGCCTTCCCTATTTCTGAAATAAATCTTATATGAAATTCCATATGCCACATACCTTATCACTGGGTCGATTATAGTGTGAATTAGAAGTTCCCTTTGATCTCTTGTTATCCCAGTTAGGGCTTCGACCTCTTTGTTCTTTACTTACTTCTTGACTGGAATGGGTCCATTATTGCATAATCTTGTTATTCCTATAATTGCTTCCTTTGTGATCTCATAGGTTTTGTCAAAGATCATCTGATCACCTTGAATTCTACTTAAGATAAACTGAACAATGTTCACATTCAAAAAGTATGGAAATTCGCTCCAAATGTCTAAACCCTTGTGCCCTAAATTCTTGATTGCTTGCTTTCACTCAACTAAAAGAGAAGTCTCGAGATTTTGAATCTTTTCATGATCAAATTCATCAATCTGTAACTTACTTAATTTTTGTAATTCGTTGTTGCACGGATTAAATACCACCATTTCCTTTAACTCCATTGCTTCAGCCTTGTTCTCTGTACTTTCACTTGCAAATGACCCTAACTCTTTACTTCTCAGCTTATTCACTTTAAAAATAAATGACTACTCAACTTTCCTTATTTACTTGTCACTTTTAGGGTTTCATCATAAAGGATAATGTATTTCTTTTGACATCATCATCTGTACTTTAGTCTATCAATTCCTTCTTCTACCAAAGCTCTCAGCCATATTGTAAAATGCACTGTAAGCAAAAAGGCTCCGCAATTCTTCTGTATTGCTTCATTTCCTTCAGAATGAAAATTCACATCACATATCCTTGTATCATCGAATGACACCTCATATACTGGGGGTTTGATATATTTTTCTATGACTACTCCCCCTGAAGCCATTACTGGGTTCAGTTCATAGAAGGGGTATATGCATTGGATGCAAATACAATATTATTTGATTTTTCCTTGTTCTTAGGTTCTTCTTTCTTTCTCCAAATCTTTGTCATTTCTCTCTTCACTTCTAGATCTACCATATTCGTAGGCTTGTTCTTTTGTTCTGAATTTGGTTTCTTCCCAACTTTTCTCTTACAAAATTTTGAGATATGTCGTAGTTTGTTGCAAGAGTGGCACACAACATATCTTTGATCAAGAGAGTTTGTACTCATCTTTGACCTACACTACTTGGCCTTGTGTCCAAAGATATTGCATATGTAATAGTATCCTTGAAAGGAATAAATTTTTCTACCAGTATTAAACCTATTCATCATTATCTGACTTCTACATTTGGAAAATTTATGTCCAAACTTGTTGCAAACATAGCATTTTCTAGGAAAGAATCCAACATTCTAACTTATTCTATTTTGGTTCATCATACTTCTACATTTTGTTGCTTTATGTCTGAATTTATTGCATGAGTAACAAAAGCCATTAAAAGATGGGCACCTTTAATCATTAGGCTATCGGTGGGGTATCCTTTCAGTATTGATCCTTCAAGTCTTGCCTTGAAATTTCCTTTGATTATTCATTTTGTTGAAACTTGGATTAGTATTTGAACTTTTTCCTTCTTTCAGTCCTAGAACACCTTTATCCTTTGCAGGATTCTAAGATGAAATCAATTCATCAAGCATCGTTGAGCTTATCTTAATTTTTTCTTCAAAACCTCTTTCCTTTTCCAAATTAGATTTAAGAGTTACTACTTCTTGCTCAAGCTTATCACATTTTTTTGTCTTTTGATTGATAATTTCTTTGCTTTGTTCAATTTCTAATTTCAAATTCCCTTCCATTCTTTTGCTTTCTTCAAGTTTCATCCTTAGATTTTCAGCAATCTCCTTTGCTTCTTTTAGTTCCTGGGAAACTTCTTTATGTTTCAACTTAAATTTTTAGATCTGATTTCTTAGTTTCTAAATGCATTCACCCGCTTGTTTGAAATTTTCTTTCAGATCTTCATTCTCAGACTCTAAATTCTTTGTTCTCAATTCTTCATCTAAGTCAAATCCCTTCATCATTTAGTTCAACCTACCAAGATCTCCTTCAAGTTGTTAAACTTATTCCAAAGGACCTCGATCTGATACCAATTGTTGGATAGGACAAATGAGAGGGGGGTGAATCAGTTGTCACAAATTATAACCTTCAATTTAATTACCAAAACTAACACATAAACTGATTAAATGATTAACTATCAAATTCCAATGTACAAACATAATAACACTAGATTTATGTGGAAAACCCAATAAGGGAAAAGTCATGGTGAGGATTAATTCACACTATAGAGAATATCAAATTCAATTACAAAAAGGCTCACTACCTGAGAAAAGTCTCACTGTCTACAATAAGGAATCACTATCCAGAATCACTATCCATAGGGCTACAACCTAGAGATACAAAATATGGATCACTACTAGAATACAAAAGTTATGGCTTACTGCCAAAAGTGAACTAATGAATTACACCGTTCTTGTGTCGAATTCAGTTCTGGATGAAGCTCTATAAAGGTAGTACTGTATATTAGTAATCGCTCAATAATTTTGTTCTGATCACATGCTTATTTTCTTCACTCGCTTTTCTTATTCTGATCTACTACATTCGCTCTTTCACTTCCTTGCTATCACACACTTTTTTTTGTCTCTATATCCTTCTTGCTCTCTCATGTTTCCTTGAACACACACACACACACACACACACACACACACACACACACACATATATATATCTTACTTATAAATTAGGTCGGTCTTGTATAAGGTTAACACATTTCTTATGTTGGCCAAAACATCCATAGGACATAAAGTATTGCACCCACTAAGTCGGCCAAGATCTTCAAATATCCAAATCATAGCTTGTCTCACTGTAGGAACCGGACCTCAAAACTAACACACCGGACCACATATAACGGTCATCTTCAATGGGAAATAACTTCCTGTAAATGACTCATACATCCAATATTGTTTTGACATCAATGAAAACCTACTAACATTAATGACAACCATTTGATGCAACCTTCAACTTCCAACATGAGGTATCACTAGCACTTCTACCTTACTAAGCACTCTTCCAAAGGTGGTGAATTAATCCAGGTAGTTGAACACACTTGATACACTAGCCTATCCAACCAATGATACATGCTAAACTCAATGCTCCAATTCATAAGGCATGGATGCCCCAGCACAACGATGGGGAGCAGAAGTCCTGGTCAAAACACCCTCATGTCCTCTCCTTCTCACGAGCTATAATCCATTAGTTACTCAACCATATTTATCTAAACATCTCCTTATATGTTTTCAGACCCAAAACCATTGAAGTTTCCCAACATATTCGTGTGGTGCCTCATATACTTCTTGGGGGGGAAATGGAAAGGATTGAGAGTGGTTGGAAAATTAGATTCTTGCAGCTAGCTCGCTACCTATGAGAGATTGTGTCTGCTCGTGATACGAACCAACAACACAAGGAGAGACTTCATTCTTTCATTTAATTTGAGATGGTTATAGGGGAGCAAAGTGTTGCCCAAAGACATATTTTTTTCCTACATAGGTCACTATCCTCCTTAGGCGCTAAACCAAGAGTTATTCATCCCTTTTTATTTTATTGTATGATTGCTCTTTTGTGATTTACCAAACTCACTACCTCTCTTTTATATTCGAAAACTTAGACATGGTGTACCTTTTGTTTCATCTACTTGTCTCTACAAATTTTACAATGATGTAATGTTTTTCCTCTTATTTTTACTAGTAGCATAAAGTCTTATATTTAGTTTATTCAAGAAGAAGTTGGTAGAATATATAATAAAACAATTTAAAGAATACATTATAGATGCTTACAATTTTTAGGAGTGCAATAGACCAGGATAGAGATGGATAACATATGCATAGGGTTTATTTTCCCTCTAAAATACTCTCCTCATCACATATGTATGCAGGGTATTGCTCATAGCATTAACATACCCCTTTTAAACATCCATAAATTCAATCTCATAACTAGTTAGCTAATTTTTGTAACATTGAGATCAATAAGGACATGGGAAAGTGTAACTATGTCAAACTTTTATACTTGAAATGTAATAAGTCACAAAAAGCTTATGATTGTAAATAAAATATTGACCTAATATTAAATACACACCATATTCTCTTATTCTTTTCTTTATTTACCTTTACTATTACAATAAAGTCATTTCCTTCTTATCATTTATATCTATAACAACAGATGGTAGTAGTTTTAACTTACTTTATAACCCAAGAATAGCTATAATATTTCTCACATTTTCCCACTCTACAATAAGGGCATATGATGTCCTTATTTTGAAATACAATTTTATTCAGTTCTCACACCCATAATAAACATTGAAAATAGTATTATGTTTATTTATTTATTTATTTTTCTTAATATATATTGTAGTTTTAAAACATGAGTAGGTAGACATATTTCAGTTAAAATGGATATTTTCAAATAAGTTACTTGTTTAACATTTCATTTTTATACTAAACTAATGTCATATAGAGTATCTTATTAGGCTTTCCAAGCAATATGCATACTATGTCCTTCAAAGAAATAATGTAAAGATACTTTTAATTCAAATTAACATGAACTATGTTTAAAACATACACCTTGTACATTTGCATTCTTTAAATGGAATACAATAATAGTTTTTGCATAAACTTTTCTCTTCAAGTAGCAATCCTAGTTAAACTCAACAACAAAGGAAAAATAGTATTTCCTTATAATACACTACTAAGTACAATTTTTTCTCAAATATCTCACAAGATTAGTTTTTTTGACAATGGCTTTACAACTTTCATTTTTGCATAAGCTATAATGTTCTCCCAAGGTTTCAAATGCATTCATTTATCTACAACATGCACAAATAACACATACTATGATATTTTCTCATGGCCATAAGAGAGCTCACCTCCCAACCTTTGGTTATAAAACCAACCACCTCTGAGCTAGGAGGCAACGAGTGAACTGGGTACAAACACACCAATCTAAATAACATTAACATACATAACACACAAGAAGTTTTCACACCCACCCAAGGGGATTATCACATAACTTAGGATTCTTCATGAATCCACAATGGGGAATGGAGAGTGGACTACACACTCCATTTGGGGACTTAACAAAATAAACATCAAGAAATATCATTACTTCCTTTCAACCCTTCACATACATCCCTTCTTTCACACCTCCATATTCACCAAACCATTTTTCAACATTCTAAAATCACATATGGGTATTCATACCCTTCTTTTGCTCTCTCCCTTTTAAAGGAGGAATTAAAATTTCTCCATGGAGGTTCCTACTTCAACCATCCCAAAGATGGAATGATCTACCCAAATTTGGGTGAACCTATCCCTCTACAACCCTTTTCCCAACACATTTCATATACAAAAATAAAGACAAGAGAACCAACAAAAGAGCACCAAACACATTTTTGCATATACATACAACCTCACCATTTTGAGGAAAACAAAGAGAAACAAGAAGTGAAAGTGAAACTACCTTGAATCCAAGCTTAGGTAAGGGTGTGTTGAGGGTAAGAACAACTCCTCTTCCAAGCTTGTTCTCCAACCTCCCAAACCCCCAAAATCCAAGAGTACCCAAGCAAAATTTTCACTCCAAAAACAAAGAATCCCCCCAAAAAGAAACCCCCAAAACCCTAGTTTTTAGTTTTCATATAGAATTCAAGTTTGAATCCCTTTGAATAGGGAAGTGACACTTGTCACTCCTCCATTCAATCTCCCAAGCACAATCACACATGTGTGAGAACTTGGGAGACTTCCAAGGTAACTTGGAGAAGTGGGAATGGAAAGAGACTAGACCCCATCCCACTTCCCAAAACTCTATTTTCGCAAAACCTCTTTAAGGCCTCAAAGAGTGTCAAATCATAGAATTGACTCAAAATTTTAAGCTAAAAAGTTCCCTAACCCATAGGTACTTGACCTAGGGACCTTAAACCCATAAAAATACTTAAAAAACATAGCTTTTCAACCCCCAAAAAGTGCCCTAAAGGTCAAATCCGAGTTTTTCCACTTGGGTGGACAACTCACCACCTCGATGGACTGACATGTCAATTAAAACTAATTTACAAACATTCAAAATTTACATCACAAATAAAATACATTACATAACAAAACTACAGTCCTTCCAAATGGACTATAGTTCAGTTTCACTGGTTAATTTACTCAGGGTTCCCAAGGTTACCTCCAATTTCCATTGGCCATGGAAAGTGTACCTACACACTTGATGTGCATGTTAATCCATCCAAAAAATCATATTCATATAATAATCAAACCATTTGAATCACAATTGCATTCACACAAGTTTCATAATTCACATAGCATAAAGATCCCATAACATAATTGAAAACTCATTAGCCATTTATCTTATCCCATTTTCATTAACCTTAATTTTCTTACTCATCCAATTGCAACATGATTGGTTCACACCACTTGTTTCATTCATTCATCATTAAGTTTCTAGATTCAAATTACACAACTCAATAACCAGCATAGAATTAGATCAATCATCATAGTCAACTAACATGTAGCATAATCAAAATCAAATAATCATATGATCTTAAACATTTAAATATCCTATCATCAATGGTATCAATAGGCATAGACAATAACCAAACTCAAAATAATCCAAATACTAGATGTAGCATAAGGGTGGGCCTCACACTTGGAAGTTGTCTTGGAAGATAAATTTGCAATCTAACATGTAGTGGCCATGAAGAATGTAGATTTTAATCTCAAGTAAGATGTGAACAATGCTTGCAAGTAGATCTTCAATGCTACATTCACTATCTTAGCTAAACACATGCATGAATGCACTAAACCCTTTTCATGATGAAATGATATTGAATTGATGCAATAAAACCTTGATAATCTTCCTTGAAATGCCTTTGAAAATGATCTTTAAGTGCTCTATAATTCTCTTGTAAAGTATTAGGATGCTCTCTCAAATTTTCTAGGAGAAACAATATGAATTAACCCCATATTTATACTAAATCAAGAGATTAACCCCAAAATTCAAACAATTCAAGTCGACACTAGATCTGGAAACCAACATTATTAAAAAAATTCCAAAATAGAATTCAAAAAGGGGGTCCTCATGATTAAGGGAGGACCCATTCACCACCTAGGGCATATGGGTCCTGACGCTCTTTTCCAAGACCTTTCCTTCGAGGAATGAAAGAACATCAAAAACCCATGTAGAATCTGCAAAGAAAAGGGGGTCCTATAGAGGGAGGACCCATTCGCCACCTAGGGTGAATGGATCCTAGCACCAATTTCTAGGACCTTAGATTTTCCCAGTTAAATGTTATGCAATTTGAATTATGGGTTGGGATAGATCTTCAGGAGGTGTCACAAATAAGGCTTAAATCTGAACTAAAGGGGCTAATTAACTCTAATTAACCACAATTAATTAAGGAGACCCTAGATAAATGTGAAAGTGTGTTACAAAACTTTACAACACTTAAAATAGGGTATAAATTAAGTACATTTTATTAAAAAGGGGTCCAAGATCAATGTGAATGTGTTACAACACATTACAATATTAAACCTAGGAAAAATTAGGTTAATTCAATGATAATTATTCCTAAAATCAAGTAAGGAAAAGGGATACTTTTCTGCTACTATATTTTTCCCCCACTTTAGTGAGAGGATGACTCCATGTCAAACTCACACTAAAGTAGACATTCAAGACACTTAAGTATGCAACAATAACAAAGATGCATAATCATACCCTATCAAAGGCCAAGAAAAATAAATAGAAATAAAAAGATCAACCACAACCATGTCCCAACATGATGTGGAACGGGGTTGTTTATCTATAAGATATGCTGCTCATTCTGGGGTAGTGGAACCTCTATCTATCCACTAGGTCAGTTTCCCCAAAATATGTGTGCTCATTTTGGGGTAGTGGAACCTCAGTCTGTCCACTAGGTGAGTTGTCCCAAAATATGTATGCTCACTCTAGGGTAGTGGAACCTCAATCTGTCCACTAGGTGAGTTATCCCAACAAGGTGGAAAATGAGAGAATCATATTAGCCTCTCATACCATACCGAAGTTATCCTCCTGACAACTTCGATAAGGCACCACAATGTAATGGTTTTTGTAAAAAAAAATTGTAATGCGATGTAAAATTTCGTTAAAGGGGATTTTTCTTTGTTCATGTAAGGTATTCTTCTTAGGGAGCATTGTTCCTAGTGTCTCCAAGAGAGGAAAACTCAAGGGTGTTAGATTGTCACTCATGGGATGCCTCATTTGCATCATTCCATGAAGGGGGATTGTACACTCTTGGAGGGAATCAAACCCAATGACACCACCAAGAAGAGGACACTTCACAAGAAAAAAGAAAAATCATGCCATGAAATATGCCAAAAAATTTCATCGATGTATGACCCCACTTTAAAGCAGTTGCTACACCATTACTGTGAGCAATTGCTTAAAAGTAGCCAAATGTTTTGCTTAAGACATGAGAGCTTTCCTCGGAAAACACTATGCCAAGTCATATGTTTCTAAAATAAGCTGCGACATGAAATAGGAAGGGTTGCCCCCACAAATACATAAGGGATCTATGGATTTGGGGTTAGTATGTCTTTGCTACAATGTTTTCATAGAGAACAAAACTATCATAATTCCCCAAATACTCATAGAACTGGAAGAATGACACAAAGAGAGAAAAAAAAAAAAGTAAAAAATGCTTTTGGGTCAACATGGAAGAGACATGAATATCTCAACGCCTTGCATCATCCCCAAAAGGAAAACACAAGACAAATGAAAAAGATAAAGAAAAATATTTTGGCTCAACATGGAAGAGACCTAAATGTCTCGAAGCCTTGTGTCATCCCCAAAAGGAAAACACAAGACAAATGATTATGACATATAGAAGAATGTAGGTACATATAGAGGAATGCACAAAAAGAGAGATACATCAAATAAAACATCACGAGGGATCACATTAAGCACATGCAATCACATAAAGAAACATGAAAAATTAAAACACTAGAAAGGAACATGCGATTCAACCTAAAGCAAGTCGTCTGCATCCCAATCTCGGTCTATACAAATAGAAGGCAGAGAACTAACTAAAGGGACAAGAGAAATTGTCGAACTAGGGGAATGCTATCAAATTCTTGCCCCCACTTAGTGCAAGGAAAGAATGAGTCAAGGTTTGTGATGAGAATAAGCTTCTTGCATCAACGATAATGATTTGTAATAAGTGTAAAACATGTAATAGTGAGAATTTTTGAGATCCTACAACTATTACATGGAAAAGAGAGAAATGCATGCTTTAAGGGACTATTTCTATGATGTCAATTTGTTTAAATATGTGTTGTAAAGAATGACAATCATCGGTGCTATGTCCAAGGGTTCTGTGGTATTGACAATGTGGAATATTTTCATCTTTAGGATATAGTTTTGGCATTTCTCGCATGGGTGGTAATTTTATAAGTACACAGTATAGAAGTATCTGTAAATTCCTTTCAATTGCAGTTGGTGGATAAGGGAATTAAGGTTTCTTTAGTTTGTAAGTCCTTCTACGCTTGCTAGATTCGCCTATATCTCTAGGTGGATATAGGGCGGGAGGACCTAAGATGACCATGTCTTCTTTATTATTGTCATTAGGAGGCATTGGTTTCTCTTTAGGAAGGAGGACATTTATGTCAAGAGGAGGATCTAAGACCATCCTATCATCTTTATAAGGCAGTGGTTATTCTTTAGGAAGGAGGATGCTTATGTCAAGAGGAGGATCTTGATATCCTAACTCTTTGGTATTTTCAGTTGGTAATTTCTCTAGGAGTTGATGAATTTCATGTTCACTTGTTGTATCACATCCTTGTTTGCTTAAGATCATGAATCTTTTGTCATATGTCTCTTCAAGGTTCATTGATGTGTTGGTTACTTTTTTAACATAGGATGGTTGAATGTTTGCTTGTTTAGAGGAGCTAGGTTCACATGTGGTAGGGAACTTAGGCTTAACTTTTGTTTCAAATTTAGGGTGTAAATAACCAAACACCTCAAGGGTGGGTGCAAAAATATGGGGGGCCAAATTGTGGCCATTTTTTTTTAAAAAAATTGATAAGCCATACTGAGAGTGTGTTATAACACACTCACAGTATGGATTGGTGTGACCGAGCCTAAGGCTCAGCCACATTGAGCCTATTATGTGCTCACGTTATAACACGAGTATGGTATAACATGCTCGTGGTATAATGTGAGTGCGTTATAAGTTATTAAAACAAACAAAAAAGCAAATCAAATTCATTTTTATGCTGACTATTTTTTTTGTTGTCCATGGCCAAAAACCCTTCTATTGCACGCTCGTGTTTGGGAGGAGACAATATTGCATTTTTTTTGTTAATTTATTGCTATTTCATCATCAGGATGCCACCACATCAACGGCAAGGTCGAATAGGTAAGGATTGTTTTTTGTTGTTGTGAATTTGTTAGTTTTAGGTTGTTTTTTATATTCATTTGTTGAATTTGTAGGAAATGATAATGATCTTGGAAAACCTCTTGAAAACCCTCCTGAAAATCCTCAACAACTAGAGCAACAAGGACAACAACAAATTCCTCAAGTTCAACAACCACAACAACAATATCCTCCACCAATCCCTCAACATCCTCTTGGCATTCAATAAAATTTAATGGGGGTAATAGAAAACAATAAAAAACAAATTGAGGAGTTAATCATGAGTTGAACGATCCAGCAGGTTCAACCATGGAAATAAGAACACTTGAAAATTCACTTAAAGAAATGTTGAAACATGTAGATGCAATCAACAAACAATTAAGTGGTTGGAAAGATAGGAGGTAGGTGGCTAGGAATTTTTACCAAGATAAATTATCATCTAAAGATGTAAAAGATGAAAAAATTACAAAATTATATTTGTGCTCATTATTCATCGACCCATGCACAAATTAAAATCTTGACTCAATGCAAAGAGTTTTCCTATCCATTGGTGCCACCACCAAGGGATTGGAAACTTTTTTTGGGATAGGTGGCACATGGTTTTTTATTACCCACCATGCAACAATTGTGAGGTCTCACAATATTTCCTAAGGAAACTATACTGTGAGTTCATCCTGAAAAAAATCCCAAATTATTTTGATATGAGGGACTTCTGGGGGAGAGGTGGGGGGGTTGGCTCAAGATAGACCCAGTGCATGACAAGATCCTAGGTGGAAAGCAAGACGAGCTCTCGCTAGGCCGGATCATGAGCACATCATTATCTCTTCCATCGCGAAGGAGAGTGCCAAGGTAGAAATTTTGCAAGCTATCACCTCTTTGACCCAGAGTGTCATCCAACATGCCAGTCCTATAGTACAGGGCCATCCAAGCGAGTCTTTGAGTGGTAGGATTCCATCCCATCATGTCAGGATTGCAAGGCGACTTCTTCATATGACCCCACCAACACTCAGGAGGCTGCCACATAGCATACATCTGCAGCTATGGAGATGGTGAGGGAAACTGACATTTTGAATGAGGCATATGGAATCAATACGTAGGTAAATGTTAGCATGTTCATTGAATTTAATTTATTAAATTTCAATTTTGAAATGCAAGATTAACTAATTTATTTTTATGATTTTAATAAAATTCCAAGGTCACAGTGTTGATACTGGATACATTGGCCCTACACCTACTTATTACTCCATTGCATCTACCATTGAGGTATGTAATTGGTAAACAATTATAAATTCATTACATGTTAATAACATTTTTATATGAATGGTATTCTAATATCCAATTTTGGATGTTGAATAGGATAATATTGGAGGTTTCATGGGAACACCTCCCAATTCCAATGGAGTTAGACAAACCTACACACAAGTAATAGAATAAAGAGTTTAACTAATGAATTGTACTTAATAGATTTGTGTAGTTTATATTCATATTATTGATTACATTGCATTGCACATATTTCAAACTCAAAGCATTACTTCACATTCCATAACTAATAACTAGATGTTGATAGATGATGAAATTTCAACTACAATATAGTTATTTAGAAATTCAACATAAACAGTGATGCAATTACTTCATGTAGCATAAGTAATAATTAGGAGCAGATGCCAATTGCATTTTCTTGTCATGGCTTTCCATGAGACTACTTTTTATTGAGGAATCTTTTCAAATAGTTCACTTCCTTTTCTATGTTATGGATTCTTGGAATAAATATATGTTGGAAATGTGTTTCAGCTTACTCACATAATAATGGCAGCAAATAGTGATCAGTTGGTATTTATCGGCAAGACACTTAATTGTCTGCGTGACCTCATATGGAGTCTTCAACGTTGGTCTAAAACCTTGGTCTGTTGGTGGCTTGTCAATAAGAGATCCCTCTATCGGTGTGATTTAGTTCATTGTCTCCTTGACAGACTATAATCTCTTGTGGTGGTGGCGTCGGCGAGAGGTTGTACTATCCCCAGGACTTCAAGCAATGTCTCCTCAACATGTCAATGCTAATTAGGAAGTTTCATGTCGAAGAGACTATGGGTGTTTGGTGAGACATTGTGAAATGTCTCATCGACATCTAGAAGAAGTCTTGACCAATCTTGTTAATGTGACTTCGGTTGGTTGGTGTGACTTTAGCAAAAGTCTCTTAGACATTCCTAAAGAAGTCTTGTCTGTTCTCATCAATGAGACTTGGGGTATTCAACGAGACTTTGGGGAAACTCTCTTTGACAAAGGTTGTCATGCCAATGACTTGTGGTGGGACACAATCTATCATGTGGATAGTAATAGGTGGTTCAAGGCATGTTGAATCGACAGTAGGGACCACATGGACAGTGAAGCTAACATCGATGAGACTATCTTGTATCAGTAAGAAATGCTAAGATATCTCATCAATGGTGCAGGTTTGTTCGACAAAGTAAAATGACTTACATGCATCGATGAGACTTGAGCTTCTCGATGAGAGAATGGTAGTTGTCTCTTGACAAGGACCAGTTATAGAAACTATTGTGTGACAGTTTGTATGTTGTAACGTATGGAACCAATTGGGTATGTTTCCTATATGGGTCTGGTGATGCAGATTGTATGTGAATCTTCTCAATAAGGAAAATTCTATAATGTGTAATGCATTTGTAATAGTAGGAAGTCTGTAATGAATGAGTTGAGTAGTGAGTCTATGAAAAGAGAACGAGATTGTTTAGTGTTGAATAGCTACCTATATTGAGAGACTCTGAATAGACATTCGAGAGGGGGAAACTATAACTTTTGTATGTGAATCTTGTTCAATATAATAAAAAAAAAAAATTCTTGGTGTGTTGTATTTTTCTCCTGAAAGGGTTTTCCCATGTTAAATCTAGTGTCTATTTTGTGTTGTGTGAAAATTTCTTCTTATCCATTTCATGATAATGTGCATATTTAATGAACTGAAATTTGAAATTTGAACCTTAATTCTGCATTTTCTTCTTAGAATTAGCATTAGGAAAGTGTTTCTACACCTCTGCTTTCCTTACAAGTGGTATCAGAGCCTAGCTAGTTGTGTTATCCTTGTGGGTTGGATGAGTTTTTTGTGCCAATTATGAAGTAGGAGTCTTGTAGAGGAGTTTGGTAATTTCAATTATAGATAAAGATGACAAGCACATCAGGGAAGATAGAAATTGAAAAATTCAATGGTGGCAATTTTGAGTTGTCAAAACTCAAAATGGAAGACCTTCTGGTAGATAGAGATCTTTGGATTGTTGTGTCTGGAACTAAACCTTCAGGCATGAAGCAAGAAGATTGGGATCTCATAGATAGAAAATCCAAAGGGTTGATGAGACTATGTCTAGCATACTATGTTCTCCTAAATGTTCATGAAGAGAAGTCTACATCTTCTTTGTGGAAGAAACTTGAAGATATTTATCAGGGCAAGTCCTTGGTGAACAGGTTATTATTGAGGAAGAAGTTGTAATCTTTAAAAATGGAGGAAGGGGTGTATGTGGCTGATCATCTGAATAAGTTCAATATGCTCATTACTCAGTTAAAATTTGTAGGTGTGAAGATAGATGATGAGGATCATTGTATTCTCTTGTTATGTTCTTTGCTCGGCTCCTGGGATCATTTAGTGATGGCTATTGGGAGTACAAAAACCACTTTCAAGATGGAAGATGTGGTTGCTTCATTATTGTCAAAAGAGATGCGAAGGAAATCTTCTGAGATGGAAAAGGAGGCCCTTGTTGTTTGAGGCAGGTTGAAGGAGAAAGGAAAGAAGGACAAGAAGTCTAAATCAAATTCTAAAGGGAGATCAAAGTCTCCTAGCAAGAAGTCCAAGGTGAAATGCTAGAATTGTGGGCAGCCTGGTCATGTTTATAAGGATTGCAAATATGAGAAAAATAAGAAGAATAAAAACAAATCTTCAGATAATGATTCTTCTCAGAGTGATGCATATTCCTTTATTGCAGCCTTGGTGACTCAAGCATCAGATGATGTCTAGCTGATTGACTTGGGTGCATATTTTCACATGACATCTCACAAATATTGGTTTATGAAGTATGAAAAGTATGCTGGTGGAAAGTTGTATCTGGAAAGTGACTCATCTCTGGAAATTTTTGGTCATGGAAGAGTCAGAATTCAATTTCTTGATGGAAGAATCAAAGGAATTGATGGCGTAATGCACATACCAGGTGTAGCTCGAAATTTACTTTTTGTTAGCAAGTTGAATGATGTTGGCGTGCAAGTTTCATTCTTGAATGGTGGTTATAAGATGACTAGAGGCTTGATGGTGCTAGCAAGGGGTGCTCACATTGGTACTCTGTACAAATTGGATGCACATGTTGTTCAATGTAACAATGACTCTGTAAAGTCAAAAAAGGTTGCTTGTGAAGAGGAGAGTGAATTTCCTCTGGGGGAAAACTCTTAAGAGGTGAAACTTCCTGCAAAAAAGACCATGCTCTGGCATCAAAGGCTTGTCCACATTGGTGAGAAAGGCTTAAAAGCTTTGAAAAATAAAAACCTGGTTGAAGGGATTGATGATTGTAACCTTGAGTTTGATTTTTGTGAACATCATATATATGGAAAACAACATCATGTTTTATTTTACTCTAGTCCTCATAAATCTTCTGGTGTTCTGGATTATATTCATTCAAATGTTTTTGGTATAGTTAATGTTCCTTCATTATCAATATAAAGATATTATGTTTATTTTATTGTTGATTATTCAAGAAGGGAATTTGTACATTTTCTAAAAAGTAAATTAGAAGTGTTTAGTCAATTTAAAGAGTTTAAAAAATTGGTTGAAAATCAAACTGGAAGAAAAATTAAATGCTTGAGGATAGATAATGGAGGTGATTTTTGTTCTACATATTTTGAAAGGTATTAAAAAGACCATGGAATAAAAAGGCATAAAACAAAACCTTACACTCCATAGTAAAATGGAGTTGCTAAAAGGTTAAACAAGACGCTGATGGAAAAGGTGAGAAGTATGTTGAGCAATGTTGGTCTGGAGCAGAAGTTCTGGGCTGAGGCTATGGATACAATATGTTATTTAACAAATTGATCTCCCTCTTCGACGCTTGTTGAAAAAATGCCTATGGAAGCTTGGTCTGGTAAGAATCCTTCTTTAAGATATATAAGAGTCTTTGGCTGTGAAGCATATGTTTATGTGTCAAATGAGAAAAGATATAAATTGGAAAATAAAGCTATAAAATGTATCTTCGTTGGCTATGACATTGGTGTAAAAGGATAAAAGCTTTGGAATCATGTGACTAAAAGGTTGTATACAGTAGAAGTGTCATTTTTTGTGAGCTGAAACCTTCTTTAGTGGATCTATAGTCAGAGATGAAAGAAAAAAAGAAAGAAAAAGTAGTTGAAATTCCTTTAACTCCAGATAAAGAGTAACTACAAAGTGTACCTGAAACTGAGGAGAATTTTAGCAGCTCTGAGAGTTCTGAAGAAGAAGAACCGCAACCTCAGCCTCAGCCTTTAAGGAGGTCTACACATGAAAAGTGGCAACCTGAAAGGTATGGTTTTTCCATGTTGGATGTAAATTGTGCCTATGCTTTTATTACAAGCACTGATGAGCCTAGGACTGTGAAAGAGGCAATTGAAATGTCTTCAAATTCTTGGTTGGAAGCCATGAATGAGGAAATGGTGTCACTAAAAAGGAATGTAACTTGGGATTTGGTGCCCTTGCCTGAAGGTAGAAAGTCTGTTGGATTTAAATGGGTATTTAAGAAGAAAATCGGTTTGGCTAGTAGTGTTGAAAAGTATAAAGCCAGTTTGGTTATGAAAGGTTATTCCCAAGTAAAGGGAATTGACTATGGTGAAATATTTTCTCCTGTAGCTAAGCTAGCATCTATCAGATTCCTTTTGTCACTTGCAGTAGCGTATGACTTAGAGATTAAATAGATGGATGTGAAGACAACATTTCTTCATGGAGATCTTGAAGAAGAAATTTATGTGTCCCAGCTTGAGCACTTTGTGGAAAAAGGTAAAGAAAATTTGGTTTGCAAGTTAAAGAAATCTTTGTATGGTTTAAAACAATTACCTAGTATGTGGTACCAGAAGTTTGACATGTTTATGTTGTCATTGGGATTTGTAAGATCAAAATCTGATCATTTTGTGTACTTAGAAACTGAAAATGATTGAGTTCTTATTATTGCCCTATATGTTGATGATATGTTGTTCATAGGAAATAGTAAGACAATGATTTTTTATCTAAAATCTCAATTGTCTACAAAGTTTGAAATGAAAGATCTAGGTGCGGCAAGGTGTATTTTGGGGATGGAAATAAAAAGGAAACGAGGAAGTAGAAAGCTTTGGCTCAGCCAGAGTAAGTATATCAATACTGTCCTGGAGAGATTTGGTATGACTGACTACAGGCATCTAGTTGTTCCAATGTTGCAGGGAATGAAGCTATTTGTTGAAGATTTTCCAAAGTATCCTACTGAGGTGGAGGACATGACCAGAGTTCTTTATGCAAGTGTAGTTGGAAGTTTAATCTATGCAAATTTTTGTACAAGGCTAGACATTTCCCAAGCAATGGGAGTTCTTAGTTGTTTTATGGAAAATCCAAGTAGACCACATTAGGATGTTGTGAAAAGAGTTTTTAGATATTTAAAAGGTACCTCTCAGTATGCTTTGTGCTATCATGGTAACTCAGTTGGATCACAGAGATCAATCAACATTCGAGGTTATGTGGATTCTGATTGGGTAGGGGACATTGACAGTAGAAGATCCACTAGTGGATACATCTTCACGTTGAATGGTGGTGCAGTCAATTGGATGAGAAAGTGACATATTGTAGTTGCTTTATCTACTACTAAAGCATAATATATGGCAGCAACACACGCTTGCAAAGAAGCCATTTGGGTTAGACGGTTGTGTTCTGATATTGGGTTCAATGCAAGGAAAATTACCATTTTCTATGATAGTTAGAGTGCCATTTGTTTGGAAAAAATATAACTTTCCATGTTAGGATGAAACATAATGATGTGTAGTATCATTTTGTACGGGATATGGTGGAGGATGGAAAGGTCAATCTTGAAAAAGTGGATACTTTGGAAAATGTTGTGGGTGCATTAACAAAACTAGTGAGCACAAACAAGTTTAGGTGGTGTGCCAATTCGATGGGCGTTGGGGCCTATGAAATTTAGTAATCTCATATTTGGATTAAGCCTATAATCCTTCATCAAGTGGGAGCATGTTGGAAACATGTCTTAGCTTACTGGCATAATAATGGTAGCAAATAGTGATCAATTGGTCTTTATCGGCAAGACACTTCATTGTCGGCATGACCTCATATGGAGTCTTCAACATTGGTCCAAAAACTTGTTCTATTGGTGGCTTGTCGACAAGAGATCCCTCTATCAACATGAGTTCATTCATTGTCTCCTCGACAAACTGTAATCTCTTGTGGTGGAGTCATCAATGAGAGGTTGCACTATTGCAAAGACTTCAGGCACTGTCTCCTTGACATGTCGATGCTAAGTTAGAAGTTTCATGTTGAAGAGACTATGGTTGTTCAGTGAGACATTGTGAAATGTCTCATCAACATCTAAAATAAATCTTGACTTGTCTTGTCGATGTGACTTCGGCTGGTCGGTGTGACTTTGACAAAAGTCTCTTAGACATTCTTGAAGAAGTCTTGTCCATTCTCATCGGTGAGACTTGGGGTATTTGGTGAGACATTGGGGAAACTCTCTTCGACAAAGGTTTTCATGTCAATGACCTATGGTGGGACCTGAACTGTCAGGTGGATAGCGATAGGTGGTTCTAGGCATGCTAACTCGGTAGTAGGGACCACATGCACAGTGAATCCGAAATCAATGAGACTATCTTGTATCTATAAGAAATGCTAAGATCTCTCAGTGATATTGAAAGTTTGTTCGATAGAGTAAAATGACTTACACGCATTGATGAGACTTGAGTTGCTCAACAAGAGAATGGTAGTTGTCTCTTGACAAATCCCAGTTATAGAAATTGTTGTGTGATGGTTTGTATGTTGTAACGTATGGAACCAATTTGGTATGTTTCCTATATGGGTATGGTGATGTGGATTGTATGTGAATCTTCTCAGGAAGAAAAATGGTATAATGTGTAATGCATTTGTAATAGCAGGAATTCTATAATGAATGAGTCGAGTAGTGAGTCTGTGAAAAGAGAACTAGATTGTTCAGTGTTGAATAGCTGTCTATATTAAGAGACTCTAAATAGGCATCTGAGAGGGAGAAACTATAACTTTTGTATGTGAATCTTGTTCACTTTAATGCAAAAAAAATTTCTTGGTGTGGTGGGTTTTTCTCCTGAAAGGGTTTACCCACATTAAATCTGGTGTTTATTTTGTGTTGTGTGAAAATTTCTTCTTATCTGTTTCCTGATAATGTGCATATTTAATGAGCTATAATTTGAAATTTGAATCTTAAGTCTACATTCTCTTCTTAGAATTAGCATTAGGAAAGTCTTTATGCACCTTTTCTTTCCTTGCAATATATGAAAGAATAATAGTAACCAATAGCATAGACAAGGCAATGAGTTGTTTGAAAAAATTCCTCAAAGAAATGTGGTCTCATGGTGATGTCCATCACCATGAGACCCAATTTCTTTGAGGCATTTTTTCAAACAGCTCACCGCCTTTTCTATGCTACCACATTTTCCTTACATGTCTACCAAAGAATTTTATCAAACAACTCACTTCCTTGATGTTATGGATAAAAGCCTAAAAAAAGGTGATTTGCAACAAACTATGGATTCTTGGAAAAAATTCTATCAAAGAATAATAGTAAGCATAGACAAGGTAGTGAGTAGTTTGAAAAACTGCCTCGAAGAAATGTGGTCTCATGGTGATGGAATTTCATTCCATCACCATGAGACCACATTTCTTAGAGGCATTTTTTCAAACAGCTTACCTCCTTTTCTATGCTACCACATTTTCCATACATGTCTACCAAAGCATTTTATCAAACAGTTCATTTCCTTGCTGCTATGGCTAAAAGCCTAAAAAAGGTGTTTTCCAACAAACTATGGATGCTTGGAAAAAATCTACCAAAGCATAATAGTAAGCAATAGCATAGACAAGGCAGTGAGTAGTTTGAAAAAATTCCTTGAAGAAATGTGGTCTCATGGTGATGGAATGCCATTCCATCACCATGAGACCACATTTCCTTGAGGCATTTTTTCAAACAGCTCACGACCTTTTCTATGCTACCACATTTTCCATACACGTCTATTAAAGCATCTAATCAATCTACTCACTTCCTTGATGCTATGGATAAAAGCCTAAATTAGGTGCTTTCCAACAAACTATAGATGCTTGGAAAAAATCTATCAAAGCATAATAGTAAGCGATAAAATAGACAAGGCAGTGAGTAGTTTGAAAAAATTCCTCGAAGAAATGTGGTCTCATGGTGATAGAATTCCATTCCATCACCATGAGACCACATTTCTTTGAGGTATTTTTTCAAATAGCTAACCACCTTTTCTATGCTACCACATTTTCCATACAAATCTACCAAAGCATTTTATCAAACTACTTGAACTTCCTTGCTACTATGGCTAAAATCCTAAACAAGGTGCTTTCCAACAAACTATGGATGCTTTGAAAAAATCTATCAAAGCATAATAGTAAGCAATAGCATATACAAGCCAGTGAGTAGTTTGAAAAAATGCCTCGAAGAAATTTGGTCTCATGGTGATGGAATGCCATTCGATCACCATGAGACCACATTTCTTTGAGGCATTTTTTCAAATAGCTCACCGCCTTTTCTATGCTACCACATTTTGCATACATGTCTACCAAAGCATTTTATCTAACTACTCACTTCCTTGCTGCTATGGCTAAAAGCCTAAAATAGGTGTTTTCCAACAAACTATGGATTCTTGGAAAAAAAACTATCAAAGCATAATAGTAAGCAATATCATAGTCAAGGTAGTGTGTAGTTTGAAAAAATTCCTTGAAGAAATGTGGTCTCATGGTGATGGAATTCCATGACACATTTTTTTGTAATGGAATTCCATCGCCATGAGACCTCATTTCTTTGAGGCATTTTTTCAAACAGTTCACTGCCTTCTCTATGCTACCACAGTTATCGTACATGTCTACCAAAGAATTTTATCAAACAAATGATGGTCTTGCTGCTATGGATAAAAGCCTAAAAATAGGTGCTTTCGAACAAGCTATGGATAGGGAAAATAGTAAGCATGATAGTCATAAATATATAGTTTAATAAGTACTCAAAAAAAAATTCATTATCTCATACATTATAAGCCATGACTTGAATCACTATTGTAGTTTTCATGATTGAATAATTTGGTTTTTTATTTTCAGATGTTGGAAGCAGATACACCTCCAAATGTTCATAGGGAAATGGAGCTTGGTGTTTCATCTGCTATAGACTCCTCAATGCCTCTCACGGAGGTATGAGGCATATTACTAAATTTCAATTTACATTTGTTGTTATAGTTGTTAGTTAGTGACAAATCAAGCCATTATTGATTCGTAGTTTAATTTCTCTTTGGATGGACTCTACAGGGCTTCAACACACCTCAGAATGGGCACAAAAACCTTTCCCTCTTGGAGAGTAATCATCTTGTGGAAGTAAGTGATTATTTAGTTAAATATATCATTTTTTATAATTTAATTTCTATATATTAATGTCTTTACTTGTTATTGTAACAAATACAGCTTGACTAGGAACTAAACCCTAGGAGGAGCACCAAGAGCACTCCTTGACCTCAAAAAAAATAAGTGACAGATTTATCACCATCCGATCGACAAGAAAAGGGAAAGAATTTGTTTCCAAAGCATGGAGAGCAATGACTTTTAATTCTAGAGCCCTTTGTTGTATGCCTATATGGCATTTTTGTACATATTTTGTATTGGATATATTTGACATTGTATCCCTATATGGAATTCTCGTAAGCCTATATGGCTATTTTGTATATATTTTATACTTATATTGGCATATATTGATGTATAACTATATGGATATTTGGTTAATATGTAAATCATTTTTATTGATGATGTCCATATTTGCATTATAAATCCATGATTCAATAGATATGAGCTACATGTATTCAAGTGTATACTTTACAAATTACGTGTATACTTTGTGACTTGCGTGAATTCCAATGTATACTTTGTGACTTACGTTTTTTCATGCTATACCTTGTATTCATGCATATACTTTGTATTAATTTGTGTATACTATTTATTCATGTGTATACTTCAAGGCTTACGCGTATTTCAACACTTGTGCTTCCCTTATCACATGTATGCTTGACTTATTCACGTGTATAATTATTAATTGGTTAGCCCTAGCATTGATCATTGTCATCCTTCATGGTATGTCTTACATCTTTATTGATTGATGCTAAAAAACTTTATTATTTGATGCTAAACAACTTCAATATTTCTAGGAATACTAGTAGAGTTACAAATCACAAAATTGCACAAATTGAAAAGAAAATATTAACTGTAAATAAATACATTGATTATTAACTTGATAATTGATTAAGAATGAGTATAATATATATATATATATATATATATATATATATATATATATCAATAGATAAGCCTTTTAGAATGGCAACTACCAACCAGAAAATAGGAAAAGCATTCCCAATACTTTGAAAGCAATAATCCACCCAAAATTGCAACAACAGATAAGGAAAATGAACCCACATAGGAATAACTAAATAAATAATAGTTCGACCTTCACAACTTGGTGAAACCATTTCCAAACTTAGAAGATCTTAAAGATAAAGAATAATTACGATCTATAAAATATAGAATTAGTACCCACTTTGATGACTACAAAATTTTCAACCATAAGCTTATCATGCTTTTTCAAATTTGGTAAGAAGGATTATTTAAGATCCTTGAGAAATGTATTTGCTAATGCTCCCTTGTTCTTACATATCTCAATTTAGTTTAATTCAAACGTTTCATCAAATGCTTTATCTAAAAGAAAAAAAAATGTTTTCAATTGGTATTCCATGAGATGTTTCATAAAAATATTCTAGTATATTTAATCTTTTGATTGTAACAACTCAATTAAGCAAAGGATACATAATCTTCACAACACTTGCAAAACATAATATTCATAGTAGATGATGAGTAGTTAACTTCTTGACAAATTATCATACAAACATTTATCTTGAATAGTATTTAAAAAATTTCACAGCATAATCATCACAGTACAAAATGAATTGTTATGTTCTTGATCCATCACCTATAAACATGTCGAAAGATGTATATGTCAAATTTTTGCAATATTATTTCATGTATAGGAAATGGACTTGGGAGAAATCTTTATAATTTATAATAAAAATAAGAAATGGACTTGGGTGAAAACTTTATTTATCACACCAAATAATAAATGTATGTGAGAGATCTCTTTTTTTTCTTAGACTCCAATTTTCTAGCATAGAAAATCATTTCAAATGAAAATGACAAAATGCTTCATAACCAAAGTTGTTAATTGAGGAAAAATAAAATGTTTCCAAGTTCCACCATTGTATGCATTTACAATTGGTTGTGTATTGTTGTAAGGGAAAGAAAGATAATTAAAAAACATCTTGCACTTGCTAGTCCTGAGGATAATCATATGCTTTTGGTGTAGAAAAATCAAACTTCTCAATTGTCGTATGAATGTTTCTCTTTTTTATTGTTTTGCATGCCATCATAAGGGATCGAGTCGGTTGAATGTAGCTTGGAGTGATTCAGCATGGTTGGGTGGGAAAGAGGACCATGCCTAGTGTAAACGTACCTATCAGGATGCATTGGAATAGTTCATTTGGTCACAAAAGTTGCAGAACGAAAATTGCACCACTTTTTAACTTTACACTGCTTGCATTCAACACTTTTTTCATCAAGTGAAAACTGGACAACACGGGAAAAAAACTCCAAGATAACAAAAAATGAGAGATATTATTGTAGAGGATCCCAACGCGATCTTGTAGGCTCTGCCAGAAAGTTCGTAAGTGTCATGGTTTTTGAGTAATAGCCCATCAAAGATTGAAGCCATTTTGCACTTTGGACCCTTAAGGGATCGAGTCGGTTGAACATAGATCAGAGTGATTCGGTGTGTTTGGGTGTGAAAGATGACCATGCCTAGCATAAACTTACCCATCTGGATGCATTGGAATAGTTTGTTTGATGATATGAGTTGCAAAAAAAAGTTGCACCACTTTGCAACTTTACACTACTTGTTTTTGACACTTTTTCCATCAAGTGAAAACTGGACACCATGGGAAAATGACTCCAAGATAACAAAATTTTAGAGATTTTATTGTAGAGAGGCATAATGCGGTCTTGTAGGCTCAGACAAAGAGTTTGTATGCACCACGGTTTTTGAGTAATAGTCCATCAAAGATTGCAGCCATTTTGCACTTTGGACCCTTAATGGATCAGTTGGTTAAGCGTAGCTCAGAGTGATTCAGCATGTTTGAATGAAAAAGAGGACTATTCCTAGTGTAAACGTACCCATCCAAACACGTTGGAATAGTTTATTTGGTCACATGAGTTGCAGAACAAAAGTTGTACCACTTTGCAACTTTACACTACTTGTATTTGACACTTTTTCCATCAAGTGAAAACTGGACACCACGGGAAAATGACTTTGATATAAAAAAAACTGAGAGAGTTTACTGTAGAGGGGCCCAACGCGATCCCATAGGCTCAAATAGAGTGTTTGTAAGTATAGACACCTAAAAATGACCTAGGCCTGCAAGCTTCATTTTTACCACTTTCGTCCTAGCATAATTAAGACATTTATGTCCTTGGTCCACATTCGACTATTGATTAAATAATATATAATTATTTAATTAATTCATGTCACTTATTCTTCATGATTATTAAATAAATAAATTTTATTTATTTATTAAATACGTCATTAATTGGCTAAGTCTTTCTTTAATTAAATAAATTTATTAATTTATTTAATTCCCCTTTGTCATTTAATTCTTCTTGATTATTAAATAAATGAATTACATTTATTTATTTAATACGTCACTAACTGTCTTAATTAAATAAATTGATTAATTAATTTAATTAATTAATCTCATCTCCCAAATTAAATAATTAAATTTAATTATTTAATTGCTAATTAATATTCTTCTCATTTTAAATAAATTAAATTATTTAAAATGTCATGTCAATCTTAACTGTCAGTCCTTTTTGATAAATAATCTGAAAAAGATTATTTATTATCTCTCAAAATCCATAATTTGAATTATTTTAATTCAAATTAGTAATTAATCTTCTAAAAATCAAGCAATCGGGCGGATTCTTGATTTTTCAAATCTTATCTTCAATCCACATCTTGTCTCTTTGATTTTTCGAATCTTGCAAATCAGGAAATCTTATCTTCTTGATTTTTCAAAAATCTTTATTTTCTTAATTAATTTGTCTCATTTATTCTCCACCGTCGATCCGACTTTATTTTGACCGTTCAATTAAGGATTTTTCCCTAACCCTAATTAGGGATTCTTAGGTGTAATCTGGATCGTTCATTTCATTAATTTATCTCGTCCGTCCATTTGAAATGGCATTTTCTATAAAATGCCATCTTCTTCTCATTTTTTGAACACACACACATGCTGACATTTTGCATAGTTATTATAGGCATTTATTTACTTTCACATTTATTGTCATAGGCAATTTTAGTATTTAATATAGTCATTTGATCAACTTTGGCATTTTTTCTAGGCATAGACATAAGTTTTTAGACAGGCATTTAGAAATATCAAATCCTTCAAGACTTGTTGTAGGACTTAGGCATTTCCAGATTGCTAGAATGATGAATCTGAGGGCAACATTATCCAGCAAGTAAGAAGGTGCTACGAAAATGAATCACGGAGACTTCGACGATCAGGTGTAATCGTTCTTTCATGTATTTCCATTGTGTTTTGTAGCTACTTTTGGTTTTTATCATTTGGTTTTCAATTCAATTGATCTAATCTAATACCTAGAAAATACCTTCAGTTACATTGGTGAACCCGACTCCGTTTTCTCGTTTCCGTACGGTTTTTTGTTGTTTTCTGTTGTTTTGCAGGTACAAGTACGAATCGACGCAAGTGTCTTTTTAAAAAAATTGTGACGCATTTGATGCGTCGCGACGCATCTGCTTACATAAGCGTCGCAATCGCCCTGACAAGCCGCAACTGACAACCAGAACGACGCATACGATATGTCGAGTCGCATTTGAAGACCTGAACAACGCATCTGCCATGTCGAGCCGCATCTATCTGGTAAAATTTTTCTTTCAGTTTTGAGGTTCTAATTTTTAGATTTTTGGGTTTTTCTGGTTTCTGGTTTTCTGGTTTTCTATTTTTTTTGTGTATTTTATTTCTGCATGTTGGATAGATTAGATTTTTTGTGTTACTAATATTTTCTTGTAGCGTGTGGCGATCTCCATTCGTGTGTCGAAGACCATTGCTTAAAAAGACTACTAATTCATTGTTTGCAGATTCGAATGTCAAAGAAGGAATAAAAAAACTTTGTGCTTGTTTTTCTTAGATTAGCAAACATTTGATTTTGGTGCACATAAAAAGAACTCATGTCTTCTATGTTTGATTGTGCTTGCAGAATGGTAGGTGAGTATGCTCTCACTTGGTGAAAACCTTGTGATCAGAAAACCAGACCCATTCTTATTTGTTATTTACCCTGACTTGGTATATCGGAGTATCCTCTCCCCTCGCACTTTCGGGCGATCTTGGGTGTAAGAGAAACGGTTACCAACTCTAGAAATTGGGCCTACCTGGGGATTTCATCACCCCAACGTGACTCAAACCGGCAATGGAGCTAAAGCCAAGCTACCCCCAACTGGTATATAAATGTAAACCTTAAGGGAAAACCTAAGGTTGCTTGTGTGGATGTGTCATACGGACAGAGTTGTACTCCCTTAAACCCTGTTGAGCTTAACCTCTTCAGGTTGGAGTGCCACCTTAATGGTGATTAATCTCTTGCCCCATGTATGGCCACTCGAATGGGGGTCCCTAACTAAAAACTCTTGTATAGAAAGCCAAAATCCTTCTATTTGCTAGCGCAGCACCGGTCGGTGTGAAGGCATCCACACTTTCGCAGTTTGTAGTAGAGGTGATCAGCTCGCCATGAGAGTTTCATGGGGGTTGGAAGCTTGGTTGGCCTGAGAAGAGAGTGTACTGTAAGGGGGAGCCCGTGCAGCCAAGCTTTTGAATTCACACGCTACAGATATGTAGTTGGGGAAACCCGCATGGAATCTAGCGAATATTGTCATGGCCTAACCTAGGATTGTACTTATCTGATGTGTGTTTGGTTACTTTTTAAAACGTTGTGTTTGTCAAGTGTATTCTAGTTCTACCACAGTTCGAAACAAAACTCTCCAAACAAATCAAAAATTTTATCAAAACGACAAGAAAAATCATTTTGAAACAAAACTGTCATATCTGTCGAACCGCAAGTGATTTTCTACAACGCAACTGCTCTGTTAAAACGCATCTAAAATTTAGAACGCCGCATCTGTAGGCATTGGGACGCATTTGAACACTGAAAAAGCCGCATATGCTAAATCAAGTCACTTCTGACAGTCCAAAAGCCGCAATTGCAAAATTGAACCACATTTGCTAAACTGTGACGCATTTGAAATTTCAAACGACGCATTTGCCTGTCAAAATTTTAAACTTTACAGTCGAAACCTGAAGTCTTCAAATTGTCAACCATTTGTCAACCATTGTTTCCAAGAAGATTATGTCAGAAACCAAACTTGAAATTTCTCAAAGTCTTGACCATTAGTTTGCATTAGTCACCATGGGTTTCATACCTCATTCCTTTTCATTGCATACAGTTGGCATTAGACTATCCCTAGGTTCATATTTTGCATACTTAGGATTAGGCAAATCTTAAGCACACTTTGCAAAGTCATTGTTTTCGAAATTAGACCCTCTTGGACCAAGTTATCAAACCTCCTTTTAGTCATTGTCCTCTTTTGTGAGATTCTTCCAACTCAAAAGTCTAGTTAGGAAAGACTCACTAGTCATTTAGACCTAGTCAACTTGTCATTTCCAACAAAGTCCTTCAACAGTCAAAATCGAAAACAAAGTTTGAGCTTAGAAGTGCTTAGATAACCTTGTCTTACATTGCATACAAATTGCATATCCTATTCACAAAAAACCAAAAACATTAGTCATTCTAGTTGTCATTTTGAAATTAGACTTTACATAGTGTCATACTCGCATTTAGTCGTCATTCCCATTTGAGAAATCTCATTTATGGTTGAAACCAGACGTCAAAAACAAAAGAGACAAATGGAAAACTTTAGACAAGACCCCCCGTTTACTATCAACAATCCTCCACATGACTCAAACTGAACCTTGTATGATCCATTTTCCAATTTAGACAATCAACCTCCAGTGACAACACAATCCTCATTAAACAGTACATTCGAACTCTACTTGCAAAGAGATGAAAATGGTCAACTACTTTAGGAAAACATAGAGGCATTGACACAAGACCCAGAGGCCTGTCATCTTGCTGAAACAATAGCTCGTAAGGACAGAGACAGATTCGTAGCTATGCTCTTGAGTGAAGGAGCTAAGTTACCACAAGGATTTGACGTTAACACACTAAATTTGACACTTCATGACCCTAATGCCAACAACGCACATAACATGTCACATAATGGTCAACTTCTAAATACTATGAGCAATACTTCCTTTGGGACCACAACGACAGTACATACCACGCCCAACATCCCAAACATCTCTAACACAATAAATGCTACATCTATTGGGGGATCATAATCATCCACAATACCCACAACATCCACGACACTACCTCAATCGGATGGAACCACTCTTGGCTCCTCAACAATATGGGCAAATTATTCCAATCCTCTTTTTACCGCGACAGTAAATACCACGGGGGCATCATCAAGTCACCACAATCCCCCCTTGACAACTACATCTACTACCATGAACACAACTTCGACAAATCCGTTCAGTAGTATTTCACAAAATCCTTCGAGAGGAGCCACATGACGTATCTTTATCCAAGGACAACAACAAAACGTTAACATGACAACACAGTCAAATGTCATTTCCTCCCAAGGTACAAACACAAACGTCCCCCTTGTACAAAACCAACAATTTACACAAGGTGGCCAAATAACACAACCCATGACATCATTGACACACTATAACAGTCATGGTCACAACATCCCCCAAATAACGACACACATGGCTGGGGGACACATCCCAACATACTCATCTAACATTCATACTCATCAACATGGACCAAATCATAACTTCCAATACCAACAACATGGCAATCCGCACACGTCATACACACCACAACAATCCATACCGCCACAATACACCAATATTCACGCACAACAAATAGGAACACATGGTGTACCAGGAAATCCAACGCACGGAAACATAAACGACCCTACCATAGATGAACTCAAAGCAAGAATGAGGGATATGGAGAAAAATTTCCAAAACATGTACATTTCAGGCAGGAAATCAGAAATATCATATGACCTAGATGTATACCCATTTGACACAAGCTTATACATGCCTGCATTTCCGCCAAGATACGTGTCACCCAACTTCACAAAATATAGAGGCAAGACAAATCCCATTGAACATGTTCATGAATTCGCAACCAATTGTATGGACATCGCCTACGAACAAACGTACTTAATGAGACTTTTTTCTAAAAGTCTGGCGGGTCAAGCCCTTGAGTGGTTTTCAACTCAAAAGGATATCCAGACATGGGATGAGCTCAAACGAAAATTCATAAGAAATTATGCGTACAACATCGACATGGATACCTCTATCACTAGCTTGTGCAATCTCACGCAAGAATATTCAGGTAGACGTTTATCCCATTCTTTCAAAAATGGAGGAGCCTCGCTAGTCGATGTCACATTGATATCCCCGAAAGAGAAAAAGTTGACATGTTTTTCCAAACACTTCTAGGGCCCCTAAAATTCGCATTGCAAATACATTGTTGCACAAACTTCACAGAGTTACTTGAAAAAGGGGTCCAGATTGAGAAAGCCCTTATCGCAAAGGGAGAACTGAGATATGGTTCCAAAAACACAAATGTCAATCCACCCGCTGACAAAAAAAAATATTGGGTTAAAAATAAGCACGTTACAAACGACGGTGTTGTCGACGCCAAGACTGCAAACACTGTAGGTCCTGTATTGGCCCTGAAAGGGGTTCAACAACAAAACGGACCAACAACGACATTGACACCTCCTCCCAATACTTCTTCAAACAATCAAAGTGGTCAAAACAATCAGGGACAATATCGTCAAATGAGACAATTTCCTAGGGGTCGCACATACACCCATTTGGGTGAACCCATTGAAGAAGTCCTTAAGAAATGCATTCAACATGGGGTCATCATA
The DNA here is from genome assembly GCA_007258455.2 of Sequoia sempervirens. Taxonomy (NCBI): domain Eukaryota; kingdom Viridiplantae; phylum Streptophyta; class Pinopsida; order Cupressales; family Cupressaceae; genus Sequoia; species Sequoia sempervirens. The sequence continues at coordinate 37,325 of VDFB02362096.1, forward strand.
CTTCTGGAAGTAAAACCATATGACCCAGGACAATTCAAACTAGCATGGTGGAATGACAATGCATTTTGTGAATACCATCAAGCCAAAGGGCACACAACCTCTAACTGCCAACAATTGAAAAACATAATACGAGATCTTATTGAAAATCGCACCATCGAAGTAGGTGGATCGCAATTCACCTCCAACTCAAATCATACTATCCACAAGAATCCACTGCAGGATCATGGTTCTCATAATGCGTCCACTTCAGGTTCACAGAATCAAGCTAACTTTGCCCGAGTCAAGTACGACTATTCTAGTGGACCTATTATAAACAATGTCTGAACTGAAAATGAATACATCAATACCATTACGGTTAGAAGAGCACCCCAATGTAATGCTACAACTCGCAGTGGCAAGGTCACTATAGCTGGTCCACCTTCCGCTAGACAAGCCAAAATCACTATACCGGGCCCATCTGCTAAACAATCACAACCCAATCTATCAACTAAACAGCCAAAACCTGTCCCAACCACACAGCAGTGGAAGCCCAAAAGTCAGTTCAACCTCATTGACCAACTAGGAAAGACTCCCGCGCAAATATCTATCCTTGAGCTGCTTTGTATCTCTCCTGCACACAAAGAAATCCTAGACAAAACTCTCCTAGAGTCGTCGGTCCCTAAGGACATCGATGTCAATCAATTTGAAACTATGGTGGGATATCTCACCACACCACACCACGTCACCTTCTCGGACCAAGACTACTCATCACATAAAACTAACCACAATGATGCATTACACATAGAAACTTTTGTCCACAAGCACAAAGTTAGATGGGTTTTAGTAGATGGCGGAGCAGGATTGAACATATGCTCCCTCAAATTGGTTAAAGCTCTAGGGTTCTATGATGTGTGTGTAGACCCAACGAAAAGTATAGTGATCAAAGCATACGATGACGAGGAACGCTCTTCACAGGGCGTTATCTCTCCCCCAATCAGAGTGGGACCGGTCATTATGGACACAACCTGCCAGGTCCTGGATTTGGAACTACCGTATAACATATTGCTTGGCCGTCCATGGATTCACGCATTAAAATCCGTTCCGTCTACATACCACCAATGCCTCAAGTTTCCTTTTGACGGTACAGAAGTCACCATATACGGAGACCCTGACCCTTTCCAATATTGTACAAACTTAAGAGGAATCTCTGAAAACCAGGTACCTATTAACCGAGAAGCACCTGGCTCCTTGTCATCCAAGTACATCGACCCTTCCACAATCATGTCATCTTCCACATCCGCTCCATCCACGTCTTCCGCCATACCACCACCTTCCACCAGCTCTAAGATTGAATCTACTGTCACAATCCAGGACCTTGGCTGCGGAGAATTCAAACTGCACACAGCATACAGCATAACAACAATGCCCAGATCTCCCAAGGACTATGGTCGGCCATGTTTCAGAATGGAACCTCAGGAAACCTTCAAAGTTCCACCGAATACAGTTTTTATCAAGTGGGGAGACATGAGTGAGGAAGACCTTGCTGACATCACAGGATGGATCTATAAGGATACTGTCACATTACCCCCATTACCAGTTCAAATATATGGCAAAGGTTATGACTTCATGAAGGCTAAAGGCTACGATGGTACTAGTGGCCTAGGAAAACACAAAACTGGCCGAAGGGAACCCATAGAAACTTTTCAAATTTCGAAGTATCTTGGATTAGGGTTTGGGTCACCCGCCAATGACGATTGACGTACCTCTGGACTTTCAAATGAGAGAGTACATGCTTCGAAAAGTGTCGAGACTACTAGGGAAATCCTAACCGAAACTGACTCCCACGAGTGGGAATTTGGCTCAGAATGATCCCTAAGTGACTGTTGTCTTGATGATTTGTTTGTTGAACCAGGGGAACTAACCTCTGAACAACGGTTTTGGCAAACATTCAAAATTGAACAGGCACCCAATAGTCAAAGTCCCACTACCACCTCCCATGCCATACAACACCCGTCATCTGAACCCCATCAGTCCAATCCATTTGAGGTATCAGACGACATTGACAATCAGGGCTCTACAACCTTCACTCCTTATTTTGACAACGAATATGGCACTAGTGAAGGAGAATATTGGATAGATTCCAATGTCGAGTTGGATGATGATAACCTCATCTACAACATCACTGAACACGTCTGTATGTTGTCTACATCCTCACCCCAATTCACTAGCCTTGACGATGGCATTTCTTTAGTTTACCCTGAACCAGTTGATTGGGACCAACAAGGACCGCTAGTTCTGGACACATTTCAGAATGATGAGGCAATTGCCGAATTTATGGGACTGAGAGAAGGCATACCTAGTGGGGACCACAAATCCGGATTTGCCATTGATTTAGACTGCACCGCATACTTCAGCAAGACTGTTCAATCCTCTAGTCGCAAAAGTAAAAATAAAACAAAAAGTGAAACGTCTATAGGTGAAAACCGAAAGGCACCTCTTGACGATAAAATGGTAAAAATAAAGGACGTATCTACGGGTGAAAACCTCCCTGAGGTGCCCAAAGATGGAGGACTGGACTTTCTCCCCATGCAACAGGAGAAATCGGCCATGCTTATTGAGGACACAATAGAGGATAACATTTCAACTATAGAAGACCCCAAGATGGTCCTATTTGTTGCATCATTGACTGACGAAGAGAAACCAGAATTTCATAAACTCTTTGCAGAACGAAAAATCAATTTCGCGTGGTCCTACGCCGACATGCCAGGATTGGACCTCGAACTAGTTCTGCATCATCTACCACTATTACCCAATGCTAAACTAGTCAAGCAAAAGTTGCGCAAAATGCATCCCCAAGTTGCTCTATTGGTCAAGGCTAAGTTAAAGAAATTACTGGATGCCAGATTCATAAGGTCTATAGATTATGCTAAATGGATTTCCAACCTGGTACCGGTGACAAAGCCAAATGGGTTGATTCGTGTATGTACAGACTTTCGGGATCTGAATAAAGCATGTCCAAAGGATGACTTTCCTTTACCCAACATTGACATCATAGTTGACCTAACTGCAGGATATGAGATGATATCCCTCATGGATGGTTTCTCCGGCTATAACCAGATTCGCATTGCTCCTGAAGATCAACACAAAACAGCATTTACTTGCCCATGGGGTACATACTGTTGGAATGTCATGCCCTTTGGTCTCAAAAATGCAGGTGTCATGTATCAAAGGGCTATGACCACGATCTTCCATGACATGATGCACAAAATAATAGAGGATTATGTAGATGACCTCTTGGCCAAATCAGCAACAAGGAAAGATCATTTGAAGGTACTCGACATAATTTTCAAAAGACTTGAAGAGTACAAAGTTCGGCTAAACCCTAAGAAGTGTGTTTTTGGGGTCACATCAGGTAAACTATTGGGATACATAGTTTCCCGAAGAGGCATAGAGGTCGACCCGGCAAAGGTCAAAGCAATCATAGACATGCCTCTGCCCAGAGGAATCAGTGAACTTAGAACTCTACAAGGTAGAGTACAATCTATTCGGCGTTTCATAGCCCAATTGGCAGATAAGTGCCACCCATTCTAATATCTGTTGCGCAAAGGTATCCCCTTTGTATGGACAGATAAATGTCAAGAGGCCTTCTAGCAAATAAAAGATTACCTGCTATCAACACCAGTCCTCATGCTGCCCATTCATGGAAAGCCATTAATTCTTTACATTTCAACTACTAGTTCAGCACTAGGGGCATTGCTGGCCCAAAATGATCATGAAGGAAAAGAAAGAGCAATCTATTACATCAGCCGCACACTGATAGGCTATGAGTTGAACTACACATATATTGAACGTGCATGTCTCGTTGTTGTCTTTGCATCCCAAAAACTAAGACACTATATGCTAAGTCATCAGACACAATTGGTCGCTAAGATTGATCCACTGAAATATCTACTAAGTCGGGCGGCATTAACAAGTCGGTTGGAAAAATGGGTCATGATACTAAGTGAGTATGACATACAATATGTTGAGCGCAAGGCAATAAAAGGACAGGTAATAGCAGATCAACTGGCAGATGCACTGATTCAAGTCACTCATCCACTGGTAACTGATTTTCCCGATGAGTCCATTTTTCATGCGGAATCGGTAGCACCATGGAAGCTATATTTTGATGGGTCTCATACTGGTCATGGCTCAGGCGCTGGAATCTTATTTATCACACCATAGGGGGATTCAATTCCTAAATCATTTTGGATCATTTTCCCTTGTACAAATAACATTGCCGAATATGAAGCACTAGTCACAGGTCTCAAGTTGGCAATCAAATGGAAAATTCAGACGTTGCTTGTATTCAGGGACTCCCAGCTCGTGATCAACCAAGTGAATGATGACTATGAAACAAAGGATGAGAAGTTGCTTCCCTACAAGAGGATGGTGGATAGTTTCCTGACATACTTCCAATCGATTTCTTTTGAATAAATCCCCAGGGCACAAAATAAGACAACTGATGCAATGGCTACTATTAGTTCTCTCTTGGACATCCCTAAAAATGTGTCACAATTTGAGTTCTTAGTAGAACAGCTTTTGATACCGGCATATGATATCCCAAAGTCAGAAATGGTTTGTGAACTTGTTGGTCCCAACTCTCCTTGGTATCAGGACATTTATGACTACCTAAAATCCCAAACCCTTCCACCGAACCTGTCCAATAACCAAAGGAAGTCCATTAGAAAATCTGCAAGATATGCCATTATCAGTGACACCCTATACCGTCGTAGTTTCGACGATACCCTCCTTAGATGTCTTGACACCAACGAAGCATGTATGACCTTACGAGAAGTGCACGAAGGTATATGCGGATCTCATTCGAGTGGTCCTACTCTGGCTAAGAAACTAACGAGACTTGGGTATTATTGGCCGACAATGGAAAAAGATGCAATTGAATATGTCAGGACTTGTCGCAAATGTCAAATACATAGTGACTTGGTCCATGCTCCAGCACAAGAACTCTGGCTGATCACCTCTCCTTGGCCTTTCGCTCAATGGGGACTCGACCTCGTGGGTAAGATTTATCCAACCTCATCCAACGGCCATAAATTCATTATTACCGCCACTGAGTATTTCACAAAGTGGATTGAAGCCATCCCGTTGACATGCATTACTGGCAAACAAATATCAAAGTTCATCCTCAACTACATCATTTTTCAGTATGGCCTTCCGCAGTCAATCATCACTGACAACGGATGTCCGTTCAAAAACCAAGACGTACGTGAGTTATGTGAGAAATTCCATATCCAACACCACTTTTCATCTCCATATTACCCCCAAGGAAACGGCCAAGCTGAGGCGTCGAATAAAACCATTGTCAAAATTCTAAAAAAGACTGTCAATGACGCTGGCCACAACTAGCACATACAACTTAACCCTGCTCTATGGGCTTACCGAACTAGCATTCGTACACCTACAGGAGCTACACCATTTGCCCTAGTCTTTGGCGCTAAAGCCATCTTACCCATTGAGGTCAAAATTCCTTCACTATGAGTTTCCTTGAAGGGTCTAACCAATGAAGAGGAGTACCGACAATCACGCTTGCATGAGATGGAAATGCTGGAAGAAAGACGGAAAAAATCACTGAACCATCTCCAAGCATATCAGAACCATCTTTGTCACAGCTACAATAAAAGGGTCATGGTCAGAAAGTTTGACATTGGCGGCCTAGTTCTCATGCAGAACCCCAAGAATCAAGTAGACAGAGAAAAGCCAAGAAAATTTGAACCAAACTGGCTAGGTCCCTATATTATCATATCTTCTTTTGATTCCAGAGCTTATCAATTGGCAACTCCAGATGGAGAACAGTTGACATAACCCATCAATAGTTTACATCTCTGAAAGTTCTACGCATAGCATCAGAGGGTGGAGCTGAAAGCCATAAAACATAAAAAAATGGTAAAAATGGTAAAAATCGTCACCTTGATGAAAACCTGGCAAACAGGCGTCTTGGTGACACCAAAAAAATCAAAAAGTCAAGAAAATAATAAAGAGAAAAATGATTCGTTCAATAGTGAAAACCTGGCAAATAGGCATCATGCGTAATCAATCATTGTTTTGCCATCTACTGTCACTTTGTCTAACTTGGCCTAGGATGAAAGGTATTTCTGCCATTATTCTGCAAATCGCCATCACATCCTACCCTACCTGTCATAGTACATAAATGATTGGCATCAAGTTCTGACGACTGTCCGTCTAGCAAGTCAGCAGCATCCCGTCCATATTCCTTACAAATGGCTAAGTCTTAGACATGACTGGGGGCAAAATGTTTATCATGAAACTGCAGTGGATGTCACACATGATCTTGACAATTGGAAAAAGTCCTGAAGAAAGAAAAAACATCATAAAAAGTCCTGAAAAAAGACAAAAACATCATAAAAAGTCCTGAAAAAAGATAAAAACATCATAAAAAGTCCTGAAAAAAGACAAAAACATTGGCAAAAAAGTGCTGAAAAAAGAAAAAACATCGCAAAATGTCCTGAAAAAAAACCTAAAAATCATAAAACGTCCTGAAGAAAACCACAAACAAAAAAAAAAAAAAACATCAAGCGCAAATGCAGTGTCATCTCTTGTCAAAAGTCAATCAAGTCAATCAGTCCATGTCATTGTCCGAACTACGTTGTCTCTGCGCACTTGCTGCGTAGGCAAGACTCACATGTTGAGTCCCCGAGACATTAGGTCGGTCCTTTTAGGTTTGTCAAAATAAATCATGACTCAATCTTTTGTCATCAAAATAATGTCATTGGTCATGTCGAACTACGAGGTCTCTGAGTGTATGACGTAGGCAAGGCCATCTATCGATGAGCCCCCGAGGCCGCACTAGGTCAGTCCATTAGGGTTCATGGCACTACACTGGCACACACGTCAAAAGTCTTCAATCAATTTTGACATAGGAAGACTCCTAAACCAAAGTAAAACAATCATTTATTCAGCATGGCAATCTCATCGGCACGTCACTCACATCATCATGGCAACATCGGCATATAGTCAAACACAACTCAAACTTGGTCAAAGCAAGTCAAATCATCATAAACCGGTCAAACTGTCAAATTTTAGTTAGTCTTCAGATGAGTCCTTCTGAACGATAACCTCTGTCATTTACGCCTTAGGATGTGTCCTTCCTAGTCGTCGTCATCGTCATTCGACATTTTGAGTGATCCTCTTGACATCTAAAGATCACTCTTCATGACATCAGTATTCTTCAGATGTATCCTTCTGAAGAACCAACTCTGTCATTTATGCCTTGGGATGTGTCCTTCCTAGGCATCGTCATTATTTTGAGGGACCCCTTACGACCATTAGGGATCAAATCCTCTAGTCATCGACATTATTTAGGATGTGTCCTTCCTGAATTCACCAATTCTCAGCATTTTCCAAGGTCAATCAAAAATTTTAACATTTCGACATCTCGACATTATCAGACATGGCATCTTTGCATCAGAACAGTGGATATCCAGACGCACTTGGCAAACACTTGACAATTGTCTTTTAGTTTTTATTATGATATTAGTTTTTCAGCGAGATCCCACTAAGCAGGATTTAGAGAAGCAGCAACATATCATGTCAATTGACACGCATGACTACTAGTTTTTCAGTGAGGTCCTGATTTGGGATTTAGAAAAACAATGACATATCGTGGTAAGGACTCTTTCTTTTTGTACTTTGACAATCATGCTACTGGTTTCTCAAGGATGTCCTAGAAATAGGATTTAGAGAAGCAGCGACGTTTCATGATTTGTCCTAGTCTTTTTTCTGCATGTGGTTGATTATGGCAAAAAGATTGGGGCAAGCACGCTCCTAGTATGAGTCATGATCATCCTTGTCTATGACTGTTTGTCTTATGTGATGGTACAACCTTGCACACCTTGATTTATGTCATATCATGGTGTTTTTTGGCTATTACAATAGTCTGCCCAATGATGATTAAAGAGAAATAAATATTAAAAGTCCTACAGTAAAGTTTTGAAGGATTTGGTCTAGGAATTAACATGCATTTGCATAGGTCTCATGTCTTCTTCTCCTTGGTCTGATCGTCTTGTCTCATCAGTCTCGTCATCTTCTCTCGTCCATCTCATGATGATATCATGTGACATCCAAAAACATAAGTGCATACATGATCATATAAACATTGCATTAGGTCCATACATACATCGTCCATGGCATCAAATCATATGCATAAACATTGCATTATCATAATCATCAACAATGCATCTTTTACTAAATACATTATGCACATCATTAACATAGTCATATAAATAAACATTGCATTATCATGGCATCAATATCATAACATAGGCATCATATCACATACATGATACATCAAAAATCATACATCATACATGTCACAATACATAAAGCAAAGAGCATCACATAACACATGTAGGCCGCATCAAAATTGCATCATCATATACTATCATCTCAAAAAGGTACAATGTCACAGGATAAAGTCATAGGATATCCCAAAAATGGAGCTCGCAGGCTCAAATAATATACATAGTGTGTCATAATACAAGTATGCCCCTAGGGTAGGCTCTCATCACTCCCTCGAGGTGAAGAATGTGGTGGCTGTAACCCTGTCACTGGCTCTGAAGAAATAGGTGGTCCTGTAGCAGCCTCTGTCTGTGATACTGACGGAACCGCGAGTGAGGGTATCATCCTGACAGTGGCAAACATCGGTGAGGTCACTGGCGGCTGATCCTGTACTGACCTCTGCACTGAAACTGTCACAACCTCTGCCTGTGCCACTGATGGAGCTGCAAAGGACGGTGCCATCTCAACTATAAAGGACATCTATGATGTCATTGCTACCTAACTTTGACCAATAGATGGGTCACCAACTGGTGGTTGTACCTGTACTGATATCTGTACCGAACCAGTCAACCTAGGACTAGGAGTATGCTGGCATGAGTGATGTGACCTGTGCCCTGAAGTGTGCCCTGTCGAGGTAAACCCTCTGACACTGGTACCACTGCCACTGCCTGACCTGTGTCTGCTGCCTGTCCTCGACTATGACCGGGACAAGGTAGGGTCCCGCCACTCTGGTGGCACTGTCTGCTCATACAGAGTCTTGTACTGCCCCAGTCTCGTACTAACCCTGGCCAACTCCCGGGCCATATCCCCCATGGGTCCTGTGCATAAGGCTGCGAACTCCGTACACCACTAGGCCGCATCCTACTGGCGGATCACCGCCTGATCCCGCTCTACACGGGCTACCTCCAGTGCTGACTGTAATGACCTGACCTGTGCCAAGCTGGCATCCAATCTCTGCTAAAGGTCTAACACCCTCTGATCTGCTGTGGCATCTGGCAGCAACCCTGAGGTGGACGGTATCTCCTCCTCTCCCTCCACCATCTACCATCTGAGAAGTCTCTCGGCCTCACCTATGGCATCATCATCATCGGCCTCCTCATCCTGCCCTGCCACCTCCACATCATCCTGCCCTCCCATCTCCACATCCTCCTCCTGACCTGCCACCTCCACATCCTCCTGTCCTCTAACCTCCACCTCCTCATGCCTCTCCGCCTCTGCCTCCTCCACATGCCTCTCCGCCTCCCCCTCATGCCTCTCCTCCTGCCTCTCCTCACCCTCTCCCTCCTGTCTAGGCTGCTCCTCCCTCTCCCCCTCCTCACCGACCTCGAGGATAGCATCTAACACTACCCTTGCCACGCACTATCGCACCCTGCGGCCCTATACCTGGCCGTCTCGCCTCCGCCTCCAGCCGTCTCTGCCATCATCCCCACCTCTGGCTCCACCCCTCCTCTGTCCCCACCTCGGCCTCCGCTCCACCCCTGCCTCCATCTCCACCCCTGCCTCCGTCATCTCCACCCCTGCCTCCATCATCCCCACCCCTCCCTCCATCTCCGTCCCTGCCTCTACCACCTCGTCTGGCTCGTGGCACCCGGGGAATAACTAATCGCCTGTCCACTGGTGCTGGCCTGTCAGGATCTGTCAATGGCATGGGTCTATGTGTCTGCCACCATAAATCATACGCCGGCGTCGTACCAGGATCTGCTGCTCCTCCTCTCCAACCCTAGGCCTAGGCTACTAGCTCGTCTATCTGCTGCTCAGCGAATGCCACTAAGATGGCTGGCCCCCATGCATACTCTCTCAAAGGCCTGGCGTACTCTACTGTCCCCACAGGCACATCCTGCTGCTCTCCAAACTGTCTCAGAACTCATTGTGGGAGGTACATCTCAATGATCAGGGACGTCCTCACTGTCCTACCAATAAGATATCTATACTGCCTATAGAAGCTGAGGTGCTAGTCCTCATCATCCCATGCTGCACAATCCCTGTATGGCCTCCAAATGAATGTCACCATGGTGTCGATCCTGTGCCGCCACCACCTTGTCTCGCCCATATGGGTCTACTGTAGCGCACCAGCATAGTAGTAAGAGTAGGGCATCCCCTCGGCTAGCTGCGGTCTCTCAATGGGAGGGCGGAATATGGCAATGTGCTTCCACACCCAGATCATCATCAAAGTGGTCCCGCAGGAGATACTCTCTCCTCTCCTATATGCGACGTCATGAAGCTGATGGTAAAGCATCCCTAGCAAACAGGGACCCCAAGCATACACTGTCATGTCCCGTCTCATGCCAACAAGGACGTCTCCCCAACCAATCGGAAAGCTATGTCCTCACCGATCAGGAATCAAGATACCTGCAATCATCGTCGCTAAGAATGCATCAAAGCGCCCGTAGTGCTCTGCCAGGAACTCCCATCGGATCTCATAACCCTGAATCCCCAGTCCAGCACCCTAATCCCGATAATAGGAACCGAAGGTCTGCTCGCCATGCCGTGGATCATAGACGATCCACTCCCCTCAAATAGGTACTCAGAGAATCCGGTAGACGTCCTCCAGCGTAATGGTGGCCTCGCCTGTAGGCAAGTGGAATGAACAGGTCTCGGAATGCCATCGCTCACACAATGCCGTCAGTAGACCCCTGTTTGCCCGAATGGCGGGCATGAACGCAGCATAGAATAAGCCTAGTCGCATCAATCATCACCGCTCTCGCAGGCCCAACTGATTGGAAAACCGAAAGGTGGTTGGTCTGCTCTCTCTCGTATAAATAGGGGCAAGCTGTCTCTGCAAAAAGACAAACACTACATCAGCACTTTTTGGGCAATTTTCAACATCATGAAAAGCAACTAAGGTCACGCAAACATCAAAACAAGTTTTATTAAAGAAACAGGCAAGTGCGTCGCAACCAAGCAATTGCGTTGCGAGATTACAACTGCGTCGTTCAAAGCATCAAATGCGTCTCAATATATCAATTGTGTCTCGATATCACATTTGCGTCACGAAAATTTTTGAATGCGTCGCAACATGGAAAATGTGGCACGACAAAACAATTGTGTCATTCAAAATCGCGCTTGCGTCACAAAATAACGATTGCGGCATTCTAATGGTCAAATGTGACTTGATAAGTCATTTGCGTCGCACGAATTGTCAAATGCGGCGCAAACCACTGGTGCAGCCGAGTTTGTCTAAGCACTTGCGTCGCGACGCATCAAATGCATCGAACACGAAGGCGATTGCGGCTTACATGAACGCATATGCGTCACGGCGCAGACGTTGACTATCCTAAAAAAATCAAATGGCACGCAAAACGATAAAATGACAAAGTGAGTTTAAGGTACATACTGTCGGCTCTGAGCCCTCTGGCCGTCTGAAAGTCCTCACGATCTCCCTGCGATGCTCTGACACTGGAATAACCATCCTCGCTGCTGCGCCTTTCGCTCTGAGCTCTCAAGTTTCGCAAGGTAAATAGTAAAAGTGAATTGACTTTTACCCCTTTATCAACCTATTTATAAGGTCAAAATGACATTTTTCAAACTAGGTCAATACTGGAGGCTCATTTGAACACCTTCAACTTCCTCATAAGTTGCTTTAAACATGACAGAATCCTAAACCGACTGCGTCATTGTTTTTCTAGTCATTAAATTGATTTATCGGGACCCTTTGCAAAAAAATTCTGGCGTCGACCCAAAATTTGAAAATTTCCCGAGGGGGCAATGATACTCCGTACCTTCGCTGGGGCATATTCTTGGCTTATTTTCTTTGTCACAATGCGACAAGCGACATTATGACAAAGAGGGGCAAAATGTAGACACCTAAAAATGACCTAGGCCTAGCTTCATTTTTACCACTTTCGTCCTAGCATAATTAAGACATTTAATTATGTCCTTGGTCCACATTCGACTATTGATTAAATAATTTGTAATTATTTAATTAATTCATGTCACTTATTCTTCATGATTATTAAATAAATAAATTTTATTTATTTATTAAATGCGTCATTAATTGGCTGTCTTTTTTTAATTAAATAAATTTCTTAATTTATTTAATTCCCCTTTGTCATTGAATTCTTCTTGATTATTAAATAAATGAATTACATTTATTTATTTAATACGTCACTAGCTTCCTTAATTAAATAAATTGATTAATTTATTTAATTAATTAATCTCATCTCCCAAATTAAATAATTAAATTTAATTATTTAATTGCTAATTAATATTCTTCTCATTTTAAATAAATTAAATTATTTAAAATGTCATGTCAATCTTAACTGTCAGTCCTTTTTGATAAATAATCTGAAAAAGATTATTTATTATCTCTCAAAATCCATAATTTGAATTATTTTAATTCAAATTAGTAATTAATCTTCTAAAAATCAAGCAATCGAGCGGATTCTTGATTTTTCAAATCTTATCTTCAGTCCACATCTTGTTTCTTTGATTTTTCGAATCTTGCAAATCAGGCAATCTTATCTTCTTGATTTTTCAAAAATCTTTATTTTCCTAATTAATTTGTCTCATTTATTCTCCACCGTCGATCCGATTTTATTTTGACCGTTCGATTAAGGATTTTTCCCTAACCCTAATTAGGGATTCTTAGGTGTAATCTGGATCGTTCATTTCATTAATTTATCTCGTCCGTCCATTTGAAATGGCATTTTCTATAAAATGCCATCTTCTTCTCATTTTTCGAACACACACACATGCTAACATTTTGCATAGTTATTATAGGCATTTATTTACTTTCACATTTATTGTCATAGGCAATTTTAGTATTTAATATAGTCATTTGATCAACTTTGGCATTTGTTCTAGGCATAGACATAAGCTTTTAGACATAGGCATTTATACATATCAAATCCTTCAAGACTTGTTGTAGGACTTAGGCATTTCCAGATTGCTCGAATGACGAATCTAAGGGCAACATTATCCAGCAAGTAAGAAGGTGCTACGAAAATGAATCACGGAGACTTCGGCGATCAGGTGTAATCGTTCTTTCATGTATTTCCATTGTGTTTTGTAGCTACTTTTGGTTTTTATCATTTGGCTTTCAATTCAATTGATCTAATCTAATACCTAGAAAATACCCTCAGTTACAGTAAGCATCACAATTTCTGAGTAGTAGCCCATCAAATATTGCTACCCTTTTTCACTTTGGACCCTTAAGGGATCGAGTCGGTTGAACATAGCTCAGAGTGATTGGGTGTGTTTGGGTGTGAAAGAGGACCACACTTAGTGTAAATGTACCCATCCAAACATGTTGGAATAGTTTGTTTGGTCACACAAATTGCAGAACAAAAGTTGCACCACTCTGCAACTTTACACTGCTTGCATTTGACACTTTTTCCATCAAGTGAAAACGACTCTGAGATAACAAAATCTAAGAGAGGTTATTGTAGAGGGGCCCAATTCTATCCCATAGGCTTAGACAAAGAGTTCATATAAATCACGGTTTCTAAGTAATAGCCCATCAAAGATTGCAGCCATTTTGCACTTTGGACCCTAAAGGGATTGAGCCGGTTGAACATAGCTCGGAGTAATTCGGTGTGTTTCGGTGCAAAAGAGTACCATGCCTAGTGTAAACATACCCATCCAGACACATTGGAATATTTTGTTTGGTCACACGAGCTGCAGAACAAAAGTTGCATCACTTTGTGACTTTATACTACTTGCATTTGACACTTTTTCCATTAAGTGAAAACTGGACACCATAGGAAAATGACTTCGAGATAAAAAAAACAAAGAGAGGTTATTATAGAGGAGCCCAACACGATCTCGTAGGGTCAGAAAAAGAGTTCATAAGTATCATAGTTTTTGAGTAGTAGCATGTCAAAGATTGATGCCCTTTTGCACTTTAGACCCTTAAGGGATCAAGTCGGTTGAACATAGTTCAGAGTGGTTCGGCGTGTTTGGATGCAAAAGAGGACCACTCCTAGCATAAACATACCCATCCAAATGCGTTGGAATGGTCCATTTAGTCACACGAGTTACAGAACAAAAGTTGCACCACTTCGCAACTTTACACTGCTTGCATTTGACACTTTCTCCATCAAGTGAAAACTGGACACCACGGGAAAACAACTCTGAGATAACAAAAACTGAGAGAGGTTATTGTAAAGGATCTCAATTTAATCCTATAAGCTCAAACAAAGAGTTCGTAAGTGTTGACAATGATTTTACTTGCAGTAAACAACTCGTATAGATTCTCCACAGACAAGACCACGAAAAGCCTACCTTTCTTGAAAGATATGAAAGAAAGACAACCTAAGATAGAATATTACATTCAAAGAACAAAGATTGACTTCCGTTTAATCCCAAGTCTCCATAAATCAGGTCATGATTACACTTAACATAGCTCTTGGGTAATGATGTGACAATTTTGTTGTTAATTTCAAAGGGGAATACGATCATTTCTAGTTTTATCAAGGATCACTAACATTTCACACAAAACTTCAATTTTATCATCCAATGACATCATGAAATTGAAAGATCCATCATAATATTTCATGAATAAAACAAATTATTTGCTACCACTTAAGTAGATTTAGCATTAAGCATTCAAAAATTTCATGGAAAATTAAAAAAATTCAATGAAACTATTTCCATTCATTTTTTTTTAAACATTTTCAAAAAATATAAGCATCTATTCTAAGGAAAAACATAAAAAATAAAAAATTTCTCGGTTATTCTCCATGGATGCCCCAAAGAATTAATTAAAACAGAGCAAACTGCTTTATACTTCACCAGATTGCTTCACAACTACGTATAAAATGATGCAAGCTTTTAAAGAGGGGGTTTCGTTTATGGACACCGAATAGGTTATGTATGCACCCTTAAATGGTGTAGCATACATTCTTGTTCAGCCGAACTTACAAAACTAGCTACAAAAGATACTTAGATATGTAGCTATCCATAAAGCTCTGATATCAATTAATGTCTACGTGCATACAAAGTTTTACACCGGAATGGTTCAGAAAATTGGAAAAAAGAACAAAACTTAAAAGAAGTTTTTGCTCCTCCAACATCTACAAATTCAAAACTTAAAATAAAAATGTGGGAGGAGATGGCATTTTATAGAAACAAAGCACCCCAAAAGTTCAGCTTAAAAGTGTCTCAGAGAAAATCAGAAGCAACAAATTAAAATGTGTCATGTGGCACATGCCAACTGTCATCAAGAACTTTCTAGAATAAGTCAAAGCTTTGACTTTATCCATAGCAACACTTTTCTCCATACTTCAGCATGAACACTTTATCTTCACCGAGGCTACAAAATTTCCTTTGAAATACCAAAATGAAAAACACCTACCGGGACTAGAACCAACCTACAAAATTAACAACAAATAGATTATATTACACTTCCAGTATCCAGTATTCGGTTCATTTTGTATTTGCTTATGACTCTGTTTTTGGATTTCTTCCTTCTTTCTTTAATTGGCACTATCAAAAAGCTCTTAATATTTGATGCATGTGCTCCTTTGAAATCCTTCTTATTGCTCTCCATGTAAGTTTGGGCCTAATATATTCTTTGGTCACTTGAAGTAGGACATCATTTTTCTGTGCTTTTTCTACTTCATATTTAATTATAACATTTTTTCACTGTATTATTTCATCGATAACCTCCCTTGTCAACAATTGAACAGGATCTTTGTTTATTCTTTCTATCCATTCTTTGAAAGCTTTAGCTTCCTTACCATCATTCCCTAATGTTTGAGGATCAAAGCTTTCACGTGACAATACCTCAACATATTCTTGATTTTATCTTATCAGTCTTCTGCATTCAATGGTGACTCATTCAAATCCTTCAATACATTGTATTAACATGTCACCTTCCCATTTCAATTGTTTCTTCCACTTTCCTGGCAATGAAATTTCAGATTCTGATATTATATCGTTTTGTATTAACTCTTGGACATCTGTCTGCATGAGAATTTCCATATTTCGCCTTTCGTCAATAACTTGTTCCTAGCGAAGTTTACATTCATCTTCAAATCTTTTCAATTTCTCTGAATGACGATATGCTTCCTTGTACATTTTTATTGCATCTGTAATAAATTCATCTCCTTGCTTTATCCAATAATCAATCTATTCTTCAAATATATTCATTTTATAATGAACTACAGTAATGGCGTCTACTTGCTCTTGTGACATTAGAACTGGATGTTGAGGTAGTTTAGCTTGTCCTTGACCAGATAAAGTCAATGATTTGATAAAATTATCCAATGTAGCAAACCATTCTTTCAATTCTCTTTTCTTTTGTTTATATTTTTGTACTCTGGCAGCAATAGCATTCAAATTCACTTTTATTTCTTCTAGTTCTTGCTACCAATATGAGTGTCCAAGATTAATACTTGTGATTTTTTTTCCTTAGGCGTAATCTCATGTCTATCTTTGTCATTTGTTGGAGTAGCTATCTGGATAGTTTTGTTACCACCCACATTCCTTTGTATGACATTCTTTGCTTTTGATCTACGCCTAGGTTTAGGAGTATTTACTTCGTGTATGAAATTACTGAGATTTAGAGGTAATATTTCTACTTCCATGGGAGAAGTTAATTCCCTAATTAACCAATCAAGTGCATCATCATCTTTTTGCACCTCTGCAACTCTTTTTTGTTTCTGCTTATTACTTGGCTTAAGAATTTCATCTCTGTGACTTTCCATATTTTGTGAAATGGGAATTTCTTTATCAACTTCTGACATAGAATCAGTATTAGTAGGATTTGGCACTGCCTCCTTAGTTTGGAAACTTATATTTTCCTGTCTATACAGATTTTCTGATTCTTCTCTTTGAATCTTATCTTCTTCATTTACAGCTACGCCAGGATTCTCTTCATTTTCAATTTTATCTCCTACGAACTGTGTAGCTTCTTCTTCTAAAATTTTAGTTTCAATTTCAATTCCAGCATGAACCTCATTTGTTTCATCAGAAATCTATGAAGGCTTATTAACATTTTGCACATTTTCAAAATAAAATTGAGAATCAAGAGTGTCTTCATTAACTCCCTTATCAATAGGATTTTTCTCTTCATTTCCTCCTATTTCCATTTCAAGTAAGCTAGGATTTCCTACCTCTAAGGCAAGTGTTCCTTGAATAAATTGTTCTTCTTCAATGTTTATGGGATTAGAGCTTGTATCCTACATTTCTTCTATCACTGAGTGTATTGTAGGTTTATCTTTGGATTTCTTTTTTTTTATATTCTCCCACATAGCACCCCATCTATCTATTTGTTCTTTAATTCTAGCCTCATCTTCCTCAGAAATTTCTTCTAGACCCACAGGAGTCCCACCCAGTGCTTGCTTCATAATGGCGATATGATAGAAGGGGGAGAAGTAAATAATGTTGCAGCTCTTTGAGATGCATATCTAGTTTGTGTACCAACATTCTTTGTAATTTTGGTTCCTTCATCAATAGTTATTCTAGTTCTTGATCTAGCTATAGAAGAAGATGCACCTTTAGGTTTTGTTTTAGACTTATCTTTACCAGTTTCTGCATATTTATGTTTTTCTGATAACTTCGTGGGAACTTCATGTCTTGATGTTTTAGAGGTTCTTTCTTCAATTCTAACACCTCGAGTAGCCTTACTAGTATTTCTTTTCTTCTTGATAGGCTCTCCGCTTTCAAAAGCAATTTCATCTCTTTTCTTTCTCCTTTTATCTTCTGAGTAGATGGGTTCAATTCCTCTTTCTCTTAAACTTTTACAAAAGTCATTAATCCAATGTTGAGTGTACCTTATGACTGGCCTAGTACAATCATCAATAGATGTAATATCTTCATCTCAACACTTGGGTCTGGAATGGGTTCATAATATATCCTGTCATTATTATAAAATTGATTTAGCACCTGACCATCATCTTCCATCAGTTGGTCTAGGATATCATAGAGTTTGAATGTTCGAGCAAACCCTAGAGTCATTCTTTCATACTTTTTCCTTTTGACCTCGTGCTTATCTTCACAATTAAGCCAATAATCTTCTAAATGATGTACATGAGCATGATAACTAGCTATTCTTTTTTCAATATTTCCTTCCACGTCATAGTACATTCTCTAAAGTGGAAATTCTTCAAAATTGTAAGTTTTTAGTTCCTCTTCACATAAATCAGCCACCTTAATTGCACTGCATTTATAATTCCCTATTGTAATAGGAAATTTAAAAGAGGCCTTCTTACGAGCATGGCTATAAAGAGCCTGAGATGGTTTTAACTGTCTCACAAATTTCAATAAAACAATTTTATCTGTAGGATACCTAGGCAACATAAATGGGTGTCCATCAAATCCCTCCACTCTGATGTAGGAGTAAGTTGGGAACTATATGTACCAGCTTCCCATAGGCCGAATGGCACTTTGTGCTTCCAGGGATAATCTCTTGGATTTATCACCTTCCATTGTTCTTACCAATTTCATGGAGAACAAATCATTAACTTTTCTATAATCACCTTTATACCCATGAACAATGATTTGGGGTAAATGTGCACATATCAAACTATTGCCAATTTTTGTGCCCAAAGTACCAATCTATTTTAATAAATGTTTATTGGCTCTCATAGCACAGGAGTAAATAACATATGACGACATGTAGAAACATCTAGTTTTGGGGGATGTACTAATTTGTTCATGTAATCTGTCACTTATCAATTTTCCCCAATGCAACTCTACAAGATTTTCTATCATTTGAGATATTATCACAAACATCCAGGGTTCGAACCTACTTGCATCTCTTAAACCAACTACTCTGTTCAACAAAGTTATTATATCTTGCATTTCCTTTTTAAACTCGGACCTCTGAATTACTTTGATCTATGGGGTGATTGGTTGTTAGCACCATTGGGTGCTCACAATTTCTCTGTTGTGTTCTTCAGCGCTCTGATATGTCTTGGAATTTTCTTTCAGGTTGACATTGTACATCCTTGTGTAGGAGGGGAGACCAAATGTACACATAATTCCATTCTAAGACAAGTCTGCATAAGTTCTTTCTTCATTTTCAACAATCCTTTTAGCTGGATTATAATGGTTTATGCATTGCATTACTAATTCTAGAGCTTCCATCGCTGGTGGAAGCCCTCCTACAGGAAGTAACCCATTCGATACTGCATTTTTAGTACATTGGGTAGCATTTTCTTGCAGCATCCGTGAACGGATTTCAATGTCAGAAGACCATCCCATGTGGGTATCTATGACCACCACATTAATGGGCACTACCTATGAGTTGCAATATTTGAATTCATCTTTTGCTCTTACTTCAGAAGTGCTCATTTTCGATATAGTGTGCTTTGCAATTTTTCAAAATATTTGTCTATGTATGTGAGTTAGGGTTAGATTTAATCAAAAATTACATTTCATAACACTTTCAATTCATTCTTTGATCAATTTAAACAACTCAAAGGAAAATTAATATCCCAATTTCAGAATGAGAAAATACCATTATCGAAGATTTCCATTCTGAGAAACTTTTATCAATAAATCAGTTATTTAGAACATACCTAGTTCTGGTTAAAATGATGGTTCTTCAGAGTACAACCTCAAAAACCCTTGGATAACTGCAACTTAGTTTCTTGAAAATTTTACCTCTACTTGCGTGCCAAAGTAGCTTCATGAATTCAATGTCTTGAGCAAGTTTGCAATATGATGCAAAGTGGAGTATTGCAAAAGCAGTTACATGCTTGAGGTGGTGCCAAGTACATAGGTAGTTTTCCACCTTCATTAATTACCTATTATTTCGCATTAATTCCTAGAATAAATGTGTAATCATTACGGATTATGGTTCAACTTACCAACACCTAGATTTTTGAGTTGGCTCGCCATTTGAGAAGAAAGACAGCGTGATGACTATTTATGGCAGTTACATGTCACGCCAACTTTATACAAGGTATATGCCATTAGTGATATGATATTAATGATGATCACTGGAGTTACAACTTCTAATAATGTCTTTCAAAGAATTCACATAACACCGGGATCTGAAAAATACTTCTCGAGAAAAGAGAAAAAAAAACAACAGAACAAGAAAAAAAAAAAACCTGGAAACCGAAACTAGAAGATATACTTGATGACATTTCAAAGCATACTTTCTGGTTTCCAACTTTTACTTTTGAAGAAAACAATAAAGCACCAGACTCTGATAAAAATAAAATTACCAAGTTTATACAATTCGATTAACAACATACCGGACGGAACTAAAGTTTTTTAAAGACACAAACTCTTTTTCCTCACGCAGGATTCCAGAATTTTGGTTTTCGGTAATAGAATAAACCATAAAGACATACTGAAACACCAAAATACCAAGTGGTAAAAAGTGCATCATCAAAGAGGCCAAGTGAAACTGAGAAACAACTAGCAATAGGCCAAGCATCAATTAAAACCATGTCGAGGAGAACAAAAACAACAAAGCAAAAAAAGAAAAGAAATAAAAAAAAAGGTGGGGTCCACATTTTACCAAAGGAGCAAAATGGGACGTGTTGTGAGGCTACACAACAACTAGCAACCAACAAAACAATAGAAATTCAATTCCAGATCTAACATCAATGTTCCAACTTTCTTTAGTGTTCTAATTATAAATCAAAGGATCTTATTCCATTTCCAAATCTTACTCTGGTTAGCATGCATAATTAAGTATTACTAAGCCCACGTGCGTGCAATTGATTAATTTCTTCTACAGTAAACTTAGAAATATCAACCGTTTGCATTAACCTACATAATATGACAATTCTTTTTAAGCCAACCAATGATAGAGCCTTGTTGCCAGTCAGGCATCCATAGCCCCTACAAGGTTATCTTTGTAATTCCCCCAAACATAGCTCTACTACTGGTCAAGCATCCATAGCCCTGGTAGAGTTATTTGGATAGCCTAAAGAGTTGATATCACTTTTTTTTATAAGATATAGCAATGATAGCTCATTTTCACTTTTTTTTTTTGAAATAATAGCTCATTTATCAACTTGCAAGCATTGAAGCACTGCTATTAGGTTGGGAATTACAGAGGTAGCAAAGGTAGTCTTTTTATTTTTCAATTAATGCAAACAACTGCTATCCCAAATTTCAGTAGAATGATTTAAATGTGTTCTTTTGTAGCTCAACATCAACTGAATAATTCATGCTAACCAGAGTACATAAAATTGAACAATTTCTGAACAATTTATAAATGGAAAACTAATTTCGGTCATAAAAGAGATTAAAAATCTAGAGTTGACATTCTATTGACTTGTAAACCTTCAAAAGTTGTTAATCAATGTAAATTCTTATAACGCAACACCCAAAAAAAAAAACAACACCCAAAAACTATTTACAAAAAAAAACCTATTTACACTCATGAATGGAAATAATGCTTTAGAAACTGCCCATTCATAGGTAATGGGATATCTTCTCCAGTCAAGGACTTTAATCTATAAGTACTATCACCCAAAATTTCAGAAATTTGGTATGGGCCTGTCCATGATCATTAAAATTTCCATGTTCATTGTTACGTTCATGGGCTTCACTCCAATATAGGACCAAATCGGATATTTTGAAAATCTTTAACTTGGCATGTTTATCAAACCATCTTTTCACTATGGATTGATGTTTAGCAAAATGATCTATGGCTCGTGTTCGTTTTGTTGACTTTCTCTTTCTGCATATTTTTCCTTGATGTCAAAAATGATAATATGGCACTTTGGTCTTGGCATATTCATTGGTTCAATTCTGGCACTTTGGTATTATGACTCATGGAATTTTGGTATTGACATTGTGATACTTGATTCAGTCTTGGCTTACTCTTGGTCTATTCCTATTTTGGAATTCAGTACCTTGGCTATGAACAGGTTTTATGGCTTTGGTTTACATTCAGATTTGTTATATCTTGTGGTACTGATTAGGTTAAGCTTCATGTGCAGATAAAGGTTATCTTGCTTATACAAGTGTTGGGTTTTGGTATTGTATTTCAGGTGATATCATTTTATATGTTTGATCATTATATTGTTTTGATACTGAATCAGATGGGACTCATTTTGGCATGATGATTTTTAGTTCTTACTTGATTCTATTCAGACATATATAGATGATTGCTCTGTTACATCACTACTCAGATTGAAGATAATATGGTTTTGGTTCTATGGCATTTGGATTAAGTTCACATGAGGTATGTTGCTTTCTCACAAGGCTCTTTCAAGCTATATTTCATGCTCTACCTAGTATTGATACATAGTCAGACTTGTATTCATGAGTTGGCTATTGTATATAGTTGCATAAGATTTTCATTACATGGAGTTCATTTTTGACTCAATAATACATATATATATTGCATATGTTTACAAAAGGCAATAAGCAATGGTATTGCTTGGACTTACCATATCACTTCATACAAAGTGTATTTCGACATACACTTGGGCCTTCACATTTTACATGGGTTCAATATTTGAGTTTCATTCATATGCCATATTTACATATATCTTGGCACATGGTTTATAAGTGATATAAGTTTTTGGTAAATGTCTTGGTCGGCATTAAGGTATTTGTTTTTTGTTTTAAAGTGCATTCACTTTGCACTCAAGCTGACTATAGTGTTTATTATTGGGTTAAGTGTTCATTTGACAAACAATGTTCAAGTAATATTGTTTTGGGCCTCCTATATTTGACATGAGATTGACTTTATTTGAAGTCACATGGCAGTGACCAAGGAATATTCAAACTCTTGAGTGATATCGGGTATCGACAGCATAATAGTTTCATCATTTTATTATTATTGTGTCGGTCTCTTCCGAATTCCAAATGATGTTTAATATCATTTGATGTGGACTTCAAAGATTATACTTTTTTGAATAAAGTATTTAAGACTTAGAGATCAAATGGAAAAATAAAGAAAGAAGCACGAGATGAGAATATAGTGTTTGAAACCCTCGTTGTGCCGCCATGAAAATATTACAGTTCAGCTTGAGAGTATTCTAGATGGTATTTTGGCTTGGCTTTCAGATATGTTAGATTATGAAGAGTGGTGAGTTGGTTGGTGGACTCTCCACGAGCTGGAAGCAGAAGTAATAGAGGATTTTATGGGATTTTGTTTCAAACCGCCATGAGGTAACTTCTGCAAGTTTCTTCTTCGAAAGTGAATAAGGTAAAAAAAGATCATTTACATTCTGTCTTGCAATAAATAAAAATGAAAGAAATTTTACTCTCATGATCTCTATTTTTCTCGAAAAGAAAAGAAATTATTACAGTTGATTTTATTTAGAAAAAGAAAGAAATATTTTTTACTTCAATTGTATTTGTTAGTTTGATTTAGAAACCCTAACTCGAGGGTTTGGTTCTTGACTCGAGGTCTCACATTTTGGAACAAGGGTTTCAGTTTTTGTGCTGTATATAAAGAATGGCAATAAGCCATTATTTGGTGGAGAGGTTCTGAAAAGAATATTTGTTGAAAAAGAGAAAATAGTGATGAGCAATTATAAGAAAAAAATAGAGTATTGTTGAAAAGGGTATGAGGGTTTATTACAATGATATCTTTTGTATTTGAAAAAGGTGAAAAAAGGGTTTATGTTGTTTATGTCTCTGGTTGTATTACAGAGATTACATTGAGTTTTTCAGTGAGAATATTTGTATTGTCATATGCAAATACATTTTGTAGTGGGAATTATTGAACCCTATTGTGATTTTGTGACTGCAAATAATTAGTGCAGTTATAAGGTCCCAACAGGTTGCAATATTATGAGTTTTTTGTTTCAAAAGAAGTTGGTGCTTCTAACTTGAAGTGGGTGCTTCAGTTTGTTATTGGATTTGGTGCTCCACATTGTTATTGGAGTTGGTGCTCCACATTATTACTAAGTTGGTGCTCTAAAAAACTTTGTAATAAGTTTGGAATTAAGTCTGTAAAGCATTTTGGAGTGGTTTTTCTACCCCAAGAGGGTTTTCCACTCGTCAAATTTTTGTGTTTCTCTTTTGTGTGGTTTGTGTTTATCTTGCTTAAGTTCTCATTTTGTTATATGTTAAAATGGTTTATGCAATGCTCTGATATTTTACCACAGTTTCAAGTTGTCTTTAAGATCAATGTTCAATTGTTCATGTTTATTGTATGAATGTTAAATTTTTCCATAAGTGAGTTAGTGTCTTGTGTAAAATAAAGCATCAAAAAGTTGTTCATTCAGCTTTTATATGAACAATGTATATCATGCTTTGATATGAGTTGTTAAGCATTCATGTTATGTTTGGTTAAGTCATTGGAAAACAATCATTCAAAACTCAATTTTCACATTGCATATACAAGTCACTCATTTGTTCAATGTCAGAAAGTTCAAATCTGTATTTCAAGTCAAAGAAAAAAGTTTTTATATATTACTCTGATTCACCCCCCCCTCTCATAGTAATTCCACTTCCAACACATTTCTAATCTAAATGCATCAATTGCAACAATCGAGCTTTGGTTTGGTCATCTAATCCAATATATTCTTGTGCAAATTGCCAGGTAGGAATTTTTAAATTTATTGGGAGTATAGGATCTACCCCATAAACCAAATGATAAGGATAATTCCCTAATGCAGCTTTCATTCTAGTGTGATCTACCCATAGGGCGAACCTTAACAAAGAATGCCATTCCCTAGGGTTCTTTTCAATCAAT
Organism: Sequoia sempervirens; assembly: GCA_007258455.2. Classification (NCBI taxonomy): domain Eukaryota; kingdom Viridiplantae; phylum Streptophyta; class Pinopsida; order Cupressales; family Cupressaceae; genus Sequoia; species Sequoia sempervirens. The sequence goes on from VDFB02362096.1 coordinate 62,226, forward strand.
TTTTTAATTATATCCAACAAATTTTTATTTGATGATTCAACTAATCCATTTCCCTATGGATAATAATTAGATGAAAATTTTAATGTTATGCCATATTCGAATGCCCAATTAGAAAAATTTAATGAAGCAAAGGCAAGGCCATTGTCACATACCAATGCATATGACATTCCAAACATGGTGATAATGTTCTCTTCCAGAAATTTGATGATAGCATTAGTAGTGCATCACTTGTCGGGGCACGCCTCTATCCATCAGGTACAGTAATCTATAGCGGTCAATATAAATCTATGTCCAGCTGAGGATGGAGGATTAATATTTCCAATAAAGTCTAATCCCCACTATGAAAAGGGATGCATCTCCATCACCGACTGCAACGGTTGAGCATTGAATCTTCCTTTATCTAATGATGTCTGACATGTAGGACAGTGTTTAACATGTTCGTAAGTATCCTTAAAAATCTTGGGCCAGTAGTATCCTGCTATTAAAATGAGGTGTGCAGTAGCCAAAGGTGCTCCATGAGTTGTTTTGAATCTATCATGTAGTTCCTACAGCACTTTATCAGCTTTTGTTCTATTTAAACATCTTAAATATATTCCTTCATGTTTTCTTTTAAATAGAGTGCCTCCTTTAATCATATAACTTTGTGATTTTACCTTGAGGGCTCTTCTTTGATTCCTTTGCATATGATCAGGACAGGTATGGCTGACCAAATAATGCCAAATGTTTGAATACCAGTCTTCTTGGTCCTTTTCATCTAACATGTATTGCTAACTCAAAATTTGGGGATCTATTTCTGTAATGGACTTGACCAAGGCTTGTCCATGGATCAACCTCATAGATATGATGTCTAAATCATATTCTTGTAATATAGTAACCAATTTAGCTCTCTTCTCTCTGAGCTCACTTTGTGTCAACAACATCCTTACAGTTGAATATGGGACAATATCCTTGACAATACTCCTGAGGATATAATGTCTAAACTTGTGTACGGATTTTACCAAAGTGAAGGATTGTTTTTCAACATCTGTATATCTCAACTCCGCTTCCTTGAATGGAGCACTCATAAAAGCAATTGGTTTTTCTTCTTTATTTTCACCCTTTTGTGTTAATACTGCAGCACAAGTATGACCAGAAGCGAATGAGTAAATATAAAAAGGTTTAATATAATATGGGCTTACCAGTACTGGTGCTTCTATAATTGTAGTCTTTATAGTATCAAAGGAATCTTAGCTTCATTCATCCATGTTATGAAATAACTTGCACAATAGAAGAATATGATATGAAATATGCTACAAATACTTGATAATAACTGAGAATAACAAGCCACTTCGAGGGGGAAAACCTCCAAATATCTCTAATGAGAACACACTTCACACTTGATGATGAAATAAGACTCACAACCTCCTATATATACCTATTTATGCCAAGGATATAACCTAGGCCGACTTAGACACACCTATATAAGACTTAGGCCGACCTAAACAACTAAATAACAATATACTAATGATAATATGACTTAATAGAGAGTTAAGATAGCCACAAGCCGACTATTCATAACCCGATGTACAATAATATTAAAGTAGCATGCCCCTTCTTCAAAGAAGCATTGTCCTCAATGCTAATCAAGTTTGGAACTTTTGAATGAACTCCTCGCCTCCCATGTGGCATCTTCAACTGGTAAATTCTTCCATTGGATGAGATACTCAGTGATAGTTCTATTCCTCAGCTTCTTTGTGCATGCTTGACGAATGCACTCTGGTTCCAAAATGATTCTTCCTTCTTCATCCAACTCGGGAAGTGTTGTTTGAGTGGGAATATTATGCCCAATTACCTTCTTCAAATAGGAAACATGAAAAACTGGATGTATCCTTGTTGTTGGTGGCAACTCAAGCTTGTAAGGCAACACTACCGATCTTCTGCATGATTTGGTATGGACCATAATACTTTGGAGACAACTTATTATTCTTTCTTTGTTGCTTTAGTGAGATTTGCTTATAAGGCTGCAATCGCAAGAAGACCCAATCCCCAACTTCAAAACTTCTTTCACTACGATGTTGGTCTGCCTGTTGTTTCATTCGATTTTGTGCCATGGCTAAATTCTCCTTGAGTCCTGAAAGTACTTGTTGTTGATGAAGCAAGTGGTCTTCTACTGCCTGAACTCTTGGGGACACCTTAATTGATGATGTGATGGAAGGAGGATGATATCCATAAAGTGCCAAAAATGGAGACATTTTGATGAGCTATGAAAAGAAGTGTTATACCACCATTCCGCAAGTGGTAGCCAATCTACCCAGAGACTGTTTCTCTAAAGTGAAACAACGTAGATATCCTTCCAAACACTTATTAACAACCTTTGTTTGCCCATCTGATTGAGGGTGGTATGAAGAGCTAAGAGCCAATTGAGTACCCAAACATGAGAATAAATCTTTCCAAAAGTGACTAGTGAAGATAGGATCACGATCACTAACAATAACTTTAGGTGTACCATGTAGCTTTTGGATATTCTCCAAAAAGGCTTTAGCCACTGCACTTGCTGTAAAAGGATGTGCTAATGCAATGAAATGTGCATATTTAGTGAGCTGATCAACTACCACCATGATGACATTATGACCTTTAGATTTGGGAAGCCCTGTGATGAAGTCCATGGATACCTCTTCCCAATGCTGGCTAGGAATAGATAAGGGTTGCAAGAGACGGTGTCTTAATTGTCTCCCCTTTATGCCTTTGACACACCAAACATTCAGCCACAAATTTTTGAACATCACCCTTTAGCCCCTCCCAAAAAAATCCTTGACTCGATGATATGTCTTCAAAAATCTTGAATGACCACCCTTTGGAGACTCATGCAACTCTGTGAGAATCTTGATTTTAAGGTTGGAATTCTTGCAGAGATACAAATGCTCTTTATACCAAAGAGTATCTCCCTTCCAACAAAACTTATCTGAACTACTAGGATCACTTTTTAATTGCTTAATGAGATTACTTGTCGCAACATCATTTTGCCACTCTGCTTTGGCTTCCTCCACCCAACTTGCTTGTAATATTGAAAGGGTGCACAATAAGGCTTCATCTTTCTCATCCTTCCTTGACAATGCATCTACGACAATATTTTCTTTCCCTTTCTTATATACAATCTCAAAATCATATCCTAACATCTTAGTGACCCATTTTTGTTGCTCTTCAGAAGATAGTCGTTGTTCCAAAAAATATTTTAGGCTATCATGATCTGTCTTAACCCTGAAATGTCTACCCAATAGATAAGGCCGCCATTGTTTCACTACATGGAGTATTGCTAGCATTTCGTTCTCATAAATAGGTTTTAGTTGATTCTTACCTTTTAATTGATGACTCTGAAAAGCAATTGGGCAACCTTCTTGCATGAACACTGCTCCTATCCCATTTCTAGAAGCATCACATTCCATAATGAATTCCTTGGTGAAGTTAGGAGTGGCAAGTACTGGAGTTGTACACATAGCCTCCTTCAATCTCTCAAATGATGTATTGGCAGACTCGTTCCAATGAAAAGAATCCTTCTTCAATAGAGTGGTGAGAGGTGCTGCTATACTACCATAATTCTTCACAAATCTTCTATAGTACCCTGTCAATCCCAAGAATCCTCTCAGTTTCTTAATGGTTTTTGGAATAGGCCATTCCATGATAGCCTTAATTTTGTTAGGGTCCACCTTTACTCCTTCATGTGAAATTATGTGTCCCAAATACTCCACCTTTGTAAGACCAAAAGCACACTTGGATGGCTTAGCATAGAGTTTATGATCTTCAAGTATTTGTAATGCTTGGTCCACATGTTGCAAATGTTCTTCCCAATTCTTGCTATAAATCAATATATCATCAAAGAATACTAACACAAACTTTCTCAAGAACTTCTTAAAAATGGAATTCATCAAACTTTGGAATGTAGATGGTGCATTGGTAAGACCAAATGGCATCACCAAAAATTCATAATGACCCTCATGAGTCGAAATGATGTCTTACAAATATCTTCCTCCTTAATCTGAATTTGGTGATAACCAGATCTAAGATCTAACTTGGTAAAAAACATAGCTCCATTTAATTCATCTAGCAAATCATCAATGACTAGAATTGGAAACTTATCTTTAATGGTGTACATGTTGAGCACTCTATAATCTGGACACATGCACCAAGTATCATCCTTCTTACGTACCATCACCATAGGCGAGGCACTTTGCTATGCCGATGATTCCTGCCTCTAGCATCTCTTCAACAATCTTTTCTATCTCACTCTTTTGTATGTGTGGATACCTGTAAGGCTTGATGTTCGATGGTTGGCTCCCTGGGACTAACTGTATGGCATGATCATGATCCCTCTTAGGAGGAAGTCCTTTAGGCATATCTCCAAGAACAACTAAGTGATGATCAATTATAGCTTGCAAATCTGGATGAGTAGGAGTATTAGATTGAGAGACTTCTAATGAACATAGTTGGGCCACAAATCCATCCACTCCTTTCTTAAGAACTTTTGCATTTGATGATAGCTTACCATTTGTGGAGATTTTTCCTTCAACCCCCTTAGCTCTACTAGCCTTCCTTCTGATTGAAATCTCATGAATAGTTCTTGGAAGTTCATCTCAATTGTTCCTAATGTAGTAAGCCATTGTACTCCCAAAACAATATCTGTTGCACCCATGGATATCGCATACATTGGGGTATCAAGTTGATAATCTCCCATGGATAATTTAATGCTATGACACTTCCCTGAACAACTAATTGTACCACCATCTGCAATCAAAACTTGAAACTCGAGCTGGATATATGAAACAATTTAGACGAGTAGCTAACTTTTTGTTGATGAAATTATGAGTACTACCTGAGTCGATCAACACTGTTATTCTGCTTCTTTAGGAACCCCACCACCTTGAGAGTTTGTGGAGCGTGAAACTGAGAGTGCATGACAAGAAATGATTGGTTGAGAATCATGTGATTCCTCATTTGACTCCCTTTCATCTTCTAGTATGGGTTCCTCCTCTTCTTCCTCATTGGGATCTTCAATATAAAACTTCTTTTCACTACATTTATGTCCTCGACTGTATTTCTATCACAATTGAAACACAAGCCTTTTTCTCTTTTCTCCTCAATTTTTTGTGGAGTCAACTTAGTAGGTTGTGTTGAATATCCTTTCTCTCTTGTCACATTAGCCCCTTGCTTCTTAGGAATCAAATACTTCTCCTCTACCCTACGTGCTAAGATAAAAGACTCATTTATCGAACTAGGGCTAAACATGCATACCTCAAGTTGAATGTGATCCTTGAGACCACCCAAGAATAAGTCATTCAATTTTTCCTCTGTAATTGTATCCACCCTTAAGGATAGATTTTGGAATTGCTGAATATAATCCTTAACTGATCCTGTGTGTTGAAGTTTAGCTAGCTGGCTGAAGAAGTTGTTTGTGATGCTATTTCTATATTGTGCTTGGAGTTCCTCTGTAAAAATTGACCATGAGATGGTGAGCCCCTTTTTACTTCGATGAGTGCAAAGCCAACAATACCAAATGAATTGATCTACTTCTAGATATAAGGAAGCCATCGTGACCTTTTGTCCATTTGGGATTTGGTGTACTTCAAAAAAAATCTCCATTTGGTTTATCCATGTTAGAGGATCCTTACCATTGAACTTGCGCATATCCACCTTTGGAAATAAATTCCTAGATCCCATAGGAGTACTAAAGCTTGTGTCAGTAGTAGTTGACCTAGAATTTTCACCTAGAATGTAGGTGCTTAACATGTTTTGTATGTCCGATATATCTCCTCTTAGTTCACACATATCCATCTTAATTGAGGAAATTTCTTCCTTGACCTTATTTATTTCCTCATTATGAGTAATATCCTCGATTGTTTCACCATCCTTATCAGGAGTCTTCCCCGGAGTGACATTCTTTTTACCCCTTGTTCCAGGCCCTAGCATGATGGAAACCACTAATGTTGAAATAAATCACACAAATGAAACTTAAATTCTCTCAAATTTTTATTGTAATCTCCTTTATTATGTCTTCAAAAACCCAATAAAAATTAGACTCCAATTCAACAAGATGTGCGAGATATGTAGATTCCAAAAAAATAGTGTAGAAACCCTAATTCTGCAATAATTCGCTTAATTCTACTCCACTTCTTCTGAAATCTGGACTGTAGCTTCTTCAATATGTTCTTCAAAAACCATATAAAAATCAGAAAAAAATTCCAAAATCTGAAAGATATTCTCTTTCCAAAATCACCTCTAAAATTGAGAGAAACCTTGCCTCTATGGTGCCAAGATCATGCTCTGATACCACTTGTTATGAAATAACTTGCACAATAGAAGAATATGATATGAAATATGCTGCAAATACTTGATAATAACTAAGAATAACAAGCCACTTTGAGGGGAAAACCTCCAAATATCTCTAATGAGAACACACTTCACACTTGATGATGAAATAAGACTCACAACCTCCTATATATACCTATTTATGCCAAGGATATCACCTAGGCCGACTTAGACACACCTATATAAGACTTAGGCTTACCTAAACAACTAAATAACAATATACTAATGATAATATGACTTAATAGAGAGTTAAGATAGCCACAAGCCGACTATTCATAACCCGATGTACAATAATATTAAGGGCGTAGCAGTCCACTCTATTTTGGCATCTTTCTTTAACATATCATTGAGTGGCTTCACTATTTCAGCAAATCTTGTAATAAATTTTCGAACAAAATTAATCTTACCGAAGTATGACTTCAATTTTTTTCTACTTCCTGGGGGTTGTAGTTTGAGTAGTGCATTCACTCTATCTGGTTCGATTGAAATACCATGTTCAGAAATGATATGTCCCAATAATTTTCCTTCAGTCACCCCGAAAATACTTTTTTTAGGATTTAGGGAAACTCCGTAATTTTCACACTTTTGTAATATCGCTCTTAGATCTCAGACATGATCTCTTCTCTCTTTAGAAAATACTGTAAGGTCATCCATGTAAATGATGATGCATTTTCCTATCAATTCTCAAAAGGCATAGTCCATCGCTCTTTGGAATGTGGCCCCAGCGTTTATCAATCCAAACGGCATCCTTCTGTAAGCAAAAGTTCCCTACTTAGTGGTGAAAGCAACTTTCATCCGATCTTCCTTCGCTACCATTACTTGATTATACCCTAAAAATCCATCCAAAAAGGACATCATTTTTGAATCATTAACTATTTGTAACACTTCTTCAAGTGAAGGTAATGGATAATTGTCTTTTTCAGATGCTTTGTTGAGATTCTAAAAATCTACGCACAATCGAATATCTCCATTCTTTTTCCTAATAGGGACTAAATTTTCCACCCAAGTAGAATGTCTGATTGGAAAAATTATCTTGGCTAACAATATTTTTTGAACTTCCTTTTGAATTAAAGGCTCTAAAAGTGCATTTACTGGACATTGTTTCTATTGGAAAGGTTTCACATCAGGCTTTAATGGTATAGTATGTATGATGATAGAAGTGACATATGTCTTTAAATATTCATAGATCCATGCTATGACTTTCCAATAATATTTAAGTGCCTCAGCAATATTTCTTTTCTCTTCTTCAGTGCAGACCTTCCCTATAAGTACATTCTTAGGATCTTCTTCAGTATTCAAATTATATAATTCAGATAATCCTCTTTCACTTTGAGGTAAATCTTTATGCCTAATTATCTGATCAATATCGAACAATTGTTCTAACTCAATTATTCCTTTTGTAATGTTATTATCTTTGACTTGAGTCAATTCTTCATCTTAAATTTCACCATCAGGGCGATCTATCTCTTCAATAATTTTTGCCTCAAAAATACTGGAGTTAGTAATGAATTCCAGTATGTGTCTGTCATCTTCAAACACTTGTAGGTTAGTAACATTATCAAGAACCGAGGGTAATTGTATCAATTCAACTGTGAATCTTTTCAAATCTGAAGTTTCCAGGGGTTCCAAAATACTAGCAACAGTCGCCAAAGCATCAACTCTCTAATTAAATCTTCTTGGGATGTGAGTAATATTAAATGCATCGAACTCTTCGATAAGATCCCACACTCTGTGTCGGTAATTGGATAATCTTTTGTAATGGCAGGTATATTGCTTTCAGACTTGTTTAACTACCAATTATGAATCACCAAACACCTTGAGAATTATGATCTTTTTCTTGATTGCCAAGATCAAGCCATGTATAAGAGCTTCATATTACACTGCATTGTTAGTACATTGAAATTGCAATCGATATGCAGCAAGAAAGGACTTACCTTGTGGGTTGATCAGTTCCACTCCAATTCCAATTCCTTGTTTCAATTTCGATCCATCAAATTTAAGAATCCAACCTTGCTTATTTGTAATAAATATTTTACCACTTTTCAACATCATTGTACAAATATTTTCATTTTGTATATTTTGATCTTCATTCTTGTGTGCTTTCAGTTTGATCTTCACGACATCGTCACATCCTAGACAAAATTGACTCTCAATTCTATAGATTATCTCCAAACACATCATGCAATTGTTTTCTGAATGTGCAACATTGTGCAATCGGCACCAATCTTGCAATAACAAACTTTTTAGTGAAATTTCACTTCTATCATTCTCTTGAGCTTTTGCAATAATACTATTTTGAAATTTGTTATAAGGATCATTCTCCTCCTCAGAGGAGTCTCAATCTGATTCAATCAAAACATTTGTTCTAGGGATTAACTCATTATATTTTTTGACATCAGAAGTGAAAACTTCTTCAATTTTAACTCCTAAATTGTGCAATTTATAAACTCCTGGTTCTACATCGATATATAGAACTTCATTTTTCTGATTATAATCTATGATCATGTATTTCATACAAGGTTCTCTTTCAATCCTGATTTGATTAGGCACTCCTTTCCATGGTAACCACATGTGTGAAAAATCAATGGACATGTAACCATTTAAAATTTTAGACCATTCTCTACTCAAAAGCATATTGTAGGTATCTGGTATCTCCACGACTTGAATTTCAATGTAATATTGGATCCTAGGATCAGAAGCCAATTGCATGTGGATATTAGTCAACTCCCCTATCACATTTACCTCTATCTTGTCAAGTTGAGTGACCTTTTTTGAATAATTTGCAAGAGTTAAACCCAATGTTTGACATATAGATAACGACATCACGTTAGTAGAAGCTCCAAAGTCTACTAAACAATTGTGAAGATTCTTACCAAATATTCTCAAAGTGAGCAAAAATGGCGGGGACTCTAGTTTTCCTTTATAAAAGGCTACTTATGTGTCAGTTGTGGGAACAATGTTATTGTCTTTTGTTTTAGCTTGACTTTCTTTTGTTTGAACATCCTTGGATTTGCTCTCTTTAGGAAAATCTTCCAAATTGTTTAGAAAAGCTTTCTTGATTATAGACGTTTTGAGCAGTTCTAACAAAGAAAGGCTAATCTTTACTTTTTTTATTTCTTCCGCTAAGTAATTAGTCAAGTTATTTTGATCAGCAGGATCAATCTTTTCACCTTTTGAAACATTTAATGAATTGTACTGAGAAGTCACCTTAGGTAATCCGGGATTGTTGCTTGATTTGTCATCAGGTGGAGTATTAAAATTATTTGGCGGGATGGACGTTGTTAGGGTTCCACTGAATTTACCTCCACTGTTAGCATTATTCCTCGTGTTGTAACTATGTCTCTTCTGATATTGTTGAAAAGCATGTATTTCATCCACTTCTTCTATAGGTTCATTTTCATCCTAATAAGGAAAAGTATATGTCTCCAAAGTCATATTTGAATCATCACCTTCGTATCTTTGAACATGATTTGTAATAACTGAAGCTAATTTGAAACATTCATAACTTTCTAGAACTAAGGTAGAATCATATCCTATCAGAACTAATTCATTTCCTTTAGGAGGTTGAGAATCACAATGCTCATTATGATGAGTAGTAGCAAGAAAAATATCTGAAGCGATTTTGAATTGTGAATAGTCCACTTTAGCATGAGCATTTGTATTATGAATTCTACACCAATTTTTCATTGCAATGTCAGCTAAATTCACTTTTGATGTAAACTTTTCATCAATTAAACCAGGATTATCCAAAGGCATTGACACTCCCCCATTATTAGGGTGTGTATTCCATGGTCTAAATGGATTGGGAGCATTATACACTCAATTTTGAGAACTTGAATTATTGTTTTGAGAATAAAAATTCTGATTTCTTAATTGTGTAACTTTTGTAGTTATTCTTTTGAGTTGAGCTGTGATTTCTTTCATGTCTTCCTTTTCCTCAGAAATTTTGATATTTTGATTTTCTTGAGTTTGTGAGAAAAAAGAGTTCCCATTAGGACGTAGCTCTATAATAGCTGGACCAAGGTGTGGGACTAAAGCTTGACTATTTCCTAGTTGAAAAAGAGTATTTTGAGGAAATGTCCCATTCTGGACCACTGCGGGATAAATGTTGGGAGTTACGAGATGAATTATAGGAACTCCATTTGTGTTTGGGGTAGGGTAAATACTTAATCCATTTCTTCCATTTGTAGATGATCCATTTCCAAGATGTTTCATTTCTAAATTCACACTTATGGCTTTAGCATAAGCTTCCAGTAAAGTAGTGGGAGGATTAGCTCTTCACTTCACAAACATAGCAGTCAAAGGATCTACTGTTGTATAATAAACTGTGATAGCAGAAAAATTATCCACTACATAAGGTGCTTGTAACCTAGAATAATCCTTTTGAAATTTGTCATTAAAAGCAGTTACAGATTCTCCCTTGAACCTCTTTATTTGAGAAAATTGATGGTATAGCAAGGCAGGATCTGTAGGTGTTCTAAACGTAGCTAAAAACTGAGTTTCCATGTCTTGCCATGACCTGATGGAATTACGAGGTAAATTAATATACCACTGGTAAACTTCATCACTCAAAGTGTATGGGAACAATCGACACACAATGTCTTCATGTTGAATTCTTGCTCAAAAACATGTATCTTTGAATATACCGATGTGTTCTTCAGCATCTTTGTGAAAATAGTACTTAGGACACAACTTGTCAAGATTTTTTGGTAAATCATTGTATACGAAAAATTGAATCAATGATTCCACATTAAAGAATGTCATCACTACAGGGGTTGATGGTGTGACAACAATTGGAATCTTTGGATTTGCACTTGAACTTGCAGACTTTTTAGGTCTGGACGATGTTCGACCACTAAGCTCAACTAAGGTCACCTTAGGATCACTAGACCAAGATCTAGTGGTTCTATGAAAATCCAGCTTAACCTAATCAAAACCAAAAATAATAACAATAGTCCCTCCTTATAGCGCCAGTTCTTGTTGACAACAATTTTACTCACAGTAAACAACTCGTATAGATTCTCCATAGACAAGGCCACAAAAATCCTACCTTTCTTGAAAGATATGAAAGAAAGACAACCTAAGAAAGAATTTTGCATTCACAGAACAAAGATTGACATCCGTTTAATCCCAAGTCTCTGTAAATCAAGTCATGATTACACTAAACATAGTTCTCGGGTAATGATGTGACAATTTTGTTTTTAATTTCAAAGGGGAATACGATCATTTCTAGTTTTATCAAGGATCACTAACATTTCACACAAAACTTCAATTTTATCATCTAATGATATCATGAAATCGAAAGATTCATCATAATATTTCATGAATAAAACAAATTCTTTGCTATCACTTAAGTAGATTTAGCATTAAGCATTCAATAATTTCATGGAAAATAAAAAAACTATTTCCATTCACTCTTTTTTTTTTAAACATTTTCAAAAAACATAAAAAATAAAATTTCTCTCGGTTATTCTCCATGGATGCCCCAAAGAATTAATTAAAACAGAGCAAACCACTTTATACTTCACTAGATTGCTTCATAGCTATGTATAAAATGATGCAAGCTTTTAAAGAGGGGGTTTCGTTTATGGACATCGAATAGGTTTTGTATGCACCCTTAAACGACGCAACATACAGTCTTGTCCAGCTGAACTTACAAAACCAGCTACAAAAGTTACTTAGATAGGTAGCTATCCATAAAGCTCTGATATCAATTAATGTCTATGTACATAAAAAAATTTACACCGGAATGGTTCAAAAAATAGGAAAAAAGAACAAAACTTAAAAAAAAAATTTGCTACTCTGACATCCACAAATTCTGAACTTAAAATAAAAATGTGGGAGGAGATGGCCTTTTATAGAAACAAGGCACCCCAAAAGGTCAACTTAAAAGTGTCTTAGAGAAATCAAAAACAACAAATTAAAATGCATCACATGGCACATGCCAACTGTCATCAAGAACTTTCTAGAATAAGTCAAAGCTTTGACTTTATCCATAGCAACACTTTTCTCCATACTCCAGCACAAACACTCTATCTTAACCGAGGCTACAAACTTTCCTTTGAAATACCAAAATGAAAAACACCTACCAAGACTGGAACAAACTTGCAAAATTAACAACAAATAGATTCTATTACACTTTCGGTATCCGGTATGTGGTTCTTTTTGTATTTTCTTATGACTCTGTTTCTAGATTTCTTCCTTCTTTCTTTAATTGGCACTCTCAAAAAGCTCTCAATATTTGATGCATGTGTTCCTTTGAAATCCTTCTTATTGCTCTCCATGTAAGTTTGAGCCAAATATATTCTTCGATCACTTGAAGTAGGACATCATTTTTCTGTGCTTTTTCTGCTTCATATTTAATTATAACATTTTTTCACTGTATTATTTCATCGATAACCTCCATTGTCAACAATTGAACAGGATCTATGTTTATTCTTTCAATCCATTCTTTGAAATCTTTAGCTTCCTTACCATCATTCCCTAATGTTTGAGGATCAAAGCTTTGACGCAACAATACCTCAACAAATTCTTGATTTTCTCTTATCAATCTTCTGCATTCAATGGTGACTCATTCAAATTCTTCAATACATTGTACTAACATGTCACCTTCCCATTTCAACTATTTCTTCCACTTTCCTGGCAATGAAATTTCAGATTCTGATATTATATTGTTTTGTATTAACTCTTGGACATCTGTCTAGATGAGAATTTTCATATTTCGCCTTTTGTCAATAACTTGTTCCTTGCAAAGTTTGCATTCATCTTCAAATATTTTCAATTTCTCTAAATGATGGTATGCTTCCCTGTACATTTTTATTGCATCTATAATAAATTCATCTCCTTGCTTTATCCAATAATCAATCCATTCTTCAAATATATTCACTTTATGATGAACTGCAGCAATGGCATCTACTTGCTATTGTGACATTAGCACCAGATGTTGAGGCAGTTCAACATGTCCTTGACCAAATAAAGTCAGTGATTTGATAAAATGCTCCAATGTAGCAAACCGTTCTTTCAATTCTCTTTTCTTTTGTTTATATTTATGTACTCTGGAAATAGTAGCATTCAAATTCAGTTTTATTTCTTCTAGTTCTTGCTACCAAGATGAGTGTCCAAGATTAATACTTGTGATTTTGTATTCCTTAGGCGTAATCTCATGTCTATCTTTGTCATTTGTTGGAGTAGCTATCTGGATAATTCTGTTACCATCTGCATTCCTTTGTATGGCATTCTTTTCTTTTGCTTTGTGCCTAGGTTTAGGAGTATTTACTTCATGTATGAAATTACTAAGATTCAGAAGTAATACTTCTACTTCCATGGGAGAAGCTAATTCCCTGATTAACCAATCAAGTGTATCATCATCTCGCTGCACCTCTGCAACTCTTTCTTGTTTCTACTTATTACTAGGCTCACAAATTTCATCTCTGTGACTTTCCATATTTTGTGAAATGGGAATTTCTTTATCAACTTCTGACATAGACTCAAGATTAGTAGGATTTGGCACTGCCTCCTATGTTTGGAGACTTATATTTTCCTGTCTATCTAGATTTTTTGATTCTTGTCTTTGAATCTTATCTTCTTCATTTACAGCTACACAGGATTCTCTTCATTTTCAATTTTATCTCCTGCAAACTGTGTAGCTTCTTCTTCTAAAATTTTAGTTTCAATTTCAATTCCAGCATGAACCTCATTTGTTTCATCAAAAACCTGTGAAGGCTTATTAACATTTTGCACATTTTCAAAAGAAAATTGAGAATCAAGAGTGTCTTCATTAACTCCCTTATCAACAGGATTTTTCTCTTCATTTCCTCCTATTTCCATTTCAAGTATGCTAGGATTTCTTGCCTCTGAGGTGAGTGTTCCTTGAATAAATTCTTCTTCTTCAATATCTATGGGATTAGAGTTTGTATCCTGCATTTCTTCTATCCCTAAGTGTACTGTAGGTTTATCTTTGAATTTCTTTTCTTTTATCTTCTCCCACATAGCACCCCATCTATCCACTTGTTCTTTAATTCTAGCCTCATTCTTCCTTAGAAATTTATTCTAGAGCCACAAGAGTCCCACCTAGTGCTTGCTTCATACTGGCCATATTGACAGAAGGGGGAGAGGTAAATAATGTTGCAGCTCTTTGAGATGTAGATCAAGTTTGTGTACCAACATTCTCTATTACTCTAGTTCCCTCATCAATAGTTATTCTAGTTCTTGTTCTAGTCGTAGAAGAAGATACACCTTTAGGTTTTGTTTTAGACTTATCTTTACTAGTTTCTACATATTTATTTTTTTCTGATAACTTCATGGGAACTTCCTGTCTTGTTGTTTCAGGGGTTCTTTTTTCAATTCTAACACCTGGAGTAGCCTTACTAGTCTTTCTTTTCTTCTTGATAGGCTCTCTGCTTTCAAAATCAATTTCATCTCTTTGCTTTCTCCTTTTATCTTCTGAGTAAATGGGTTCAATTCCTCTTTCTCTTAAAATTTTACAAAAATCATTAATCCAATGTTGAGTGTAATTTATGATTGGCCTAGTAAAATCATCAATAGATGTAATATCTTCATCCTAAACACCTAGGTCTGGAATGGGTTCATCATATATCATGTCATTATTATAAAACTGGTTTAGCACCTGGCCATCATCTTCCATCAGTTGGTCTGGGATATCATAGAGTTTGAACATTCGAGAAAACCCTAGAGTCATTCTTTCATACTTTTTCCTTATGAACTCATGTTCATCTTTACAATTAAGCCAATAATATTCTAAATGATGTACATCAGCATGATAACTAGCTATGATTTTTTCAATATTTCCTTCCAAATCATAGTACATTCTCTGAAGTGGAAATTCTTCAAAATTTTAAGTTTCAATTCCTCTTCACATAAATCAGCCACCTCAATTGCACTACACTTATAATTCCCTATTGTAATAGGAAATTTAAAAGAGGCCTTCTTGTGAGCATGGCTATAAAGAGCCTAAGATGGTTTTAACTATCTCACTAATTCCAATAAAACAATTTTATCTGTAGGATACCTGGGCAACATAAATGGGTGTCCATCAAATCCCTCCACTCTGATGTAGGAGTAAGTTGGGAACTGTATGTACCAGCCTCCGATAGGCCAAATGGCACTTTGTGCTTCCAGGTATTATCTCTTGGATT
The DNA here is from genome assembly GCA_007258455.2 of Sequoia sempervirens. NCBI lineage: Eukaryota > Viridiplantae > Streptophyta > Pinopsida > Cupressales > Cupressaceae > Sequoia > Sequoia sempervirens. Next base: position 77,720 of record VDFB02362096.1, read on the forward strand.
TATCACTTTCTATTATTCTTACCAATTTCATGGAGAACAAATCATTAACTTTTTTGTAATGACCTTTATACCCATGAATCTAGTGATTTGGGGTAAATGTGCATATATCAAACTATTGCCAATTTTTGTGCCGAGAGTACCAATCTATTTTAATCCTTGTTTATTGGCTCTCATAGCACATGAGTAAATAACATATGATGATATGTAGAAACATCTAGTTTTGGGGAATGCAGTAATTTTTTCATGTAATCTATTGCTTATCAATTTTCCCTAATGCAACTCTACAGGGTTTTCTATCATTTGAGATATTATCACAAACATCCAGGATTTGTACCTGCTTGCATCTCTTAAACAAGCTACTCTACTCAACAAAGTTATTATATCTTGCATTTCCTGTTTAAACTCAGACCTCTAAATTACTTTGATCTATGGGGTGATTGGTTGTTGGCACCATTGGGTGCTCACAATTTCTCTGTTGTGTTCTTCAACACTCTAATATGTCTTGGACTTTGCTTTTAGGTCAACATTGTACATCCTTTTGTGGGAGGGGAGACCAAATGTACACATAATTCCATTCTAAGACAAGTCTGCATAAGTTCTTACTTCCTTTTCAACAATCCTTTTAGCTAGATTATAATGGTTTATGCATTGCATTACTAATTCTAGAGCTTCCATCACTGGTGGAAACCCTCCTGCAGGAAGTAACCCATTCGATATGGAATTTTTAGTACATTGGGTAGCATTTTTTTGCAACAGTCGTGAACGAATTTCAATGTCAGAAGACCATCCCATGTGGGTATCTGTGACCACCACATTAATGGGCACTACCTATGAGTTGCAGTATTTGAATTCATCTTTTGCTCTTGCTTCAGAAGTGCTCACTTTTTATATAGTGTGCTCTACAATTTTTCAAAATATTTGTCTATGTATGCGAGTTAGGGTTAGATTTAATCAAACATTACATTTCATAACACTTTCAATTCATTCTTTGATCAATTTTAACAATTTAGAGGAAAATTAATATCCCAATTTCAGAATGAGAAAATACCATTATCGAAGATTTCCATTCTGAGAAACTTTTATCAATAAATCAATTATTCAGAACATACCTAGTTCTAGTTAAAATGATGGTTCTTTAGAGTACAACCTCAAAAACCCTTAGATAGCTGCAACTTAGTTTCTTGAAAATTTTACCTCTGCTTGTGCACCAACGTAGCTTTGTGAATTCAATGTCTTTAGCAAGTTTGCAATATGATGTGAAGTGGAGTGTTGCAAAAGAAATTACACGCTTGAGGTGGTGCCAAGTACATAGGTAGTTCACCACCTTCATTAATTACCTGTTATTTCACATTAATTCCTACATTAAAGGTGTAATCATTACAGATTATGGTTCAACTTACAGACACCTAGATTTTTGAGGTGGCTCACCATTTGAGAAGAAAGACGACGCGGTGACTATTTATGGCAGTTACATGTCATGCCAACTTTATACAGGGTATATGCCATTAGTGATATGAGATTAATGATGATCACCAGCATTAGAACTTTTGATAATGTCTTTGAAAGAATTCACATAACAACGGTATCTGAAAAATACTTCTCGAGAAAAGAGAAAAAAGAAAAAAAACAAAATCCGAAAACTGAAACTGGAAGATATACTTGACGACATGTCGAAGCATACTTTCCATTTTTTTACTTTTACTTTTGAAGAAAACAATAAAGCATCGGACTCCGATAAAAATAAAATTACCAGGTTTATACAATTTGATTAACAAAATACCAGGTGAAACTAAAGTTATTTAAAGACACAAACTCTTTTGCCTCACATAGGATTCCGGAATTCTAGTTTCCAGTAACAAAATAAACCATAAATACATACCAAAACATTGAAATACTGAGTGGTAAAAAGTGCATCATCAAAGATGCCAAGTGAAACTGAGAAACAACTAGCAACAGGCCAAGCATCGATTAAAACCATGCCGAGGAGAACAAAAACAACAAAACAAAAAAAGCAAAGAAAGAATAAAAAAAAAGGGGGTCCACATTTTTCCAAAGGAGCAAAATGGGGCGTGTTGTGAGACTACACAACAATAAGCATCATGGTTTCCAAGTAGTATCCCGTCAAAGATTGTTTCCATTTTGCACTTTGGACCCTTAAGGGATCAAGCCAATTGAATGTATCTCGGAGCGATTCGGCATTTTTTGGGTGCGAAAGAGGACTATGCCTAGTGTAAACATACCCATTCAGATGCGTTGGAATAGTCTGTTTGGTCACACGAGTTTCAAAATGAAAGTTGCACCACTTTGCAACTTTACACTGGTTGCATTTGACACTTTTTCCATCAAGTGAAAATTGGACACCATGAGAAAATGACTCCAAGATAACAAAAATTGAGAGAGGTTATTGTAGAGGTGCCCTATGTGATCCCAATTCCTTAGAAAAAATTTCTATAGTTGATAGGGTATCTGGTTAACAACCCATAAAAAAATATTGCCCTTTTGCAATTTGGATTGTTAAGGGATTATGTTGCATGAATTACAAATATTTGAGGGCAGCAATAAATTTCAAAATTTGAGTAAATATCATTACAAATGTTTATGTGAATAGATGGTATGCTATATTGATATTGATATATAATCATTAGGTTGATTTGTTTTAATAAGTGAAGTTTTTATAATAAGTTAGTCAATTGGTGCTAGTTATAATAGGGGGAGAATAAAAGAAGAAAAAGAATGATTGGTAACCATCAAGGGTTATTACACTCACTATATTAATAATATGATGTTTACAATCAAATGAGATTTATTTGGCAATCCTAATTCTTGTCTTTGTGCTACAATTGTCGAATATGCTTTATACACCATTCTAAAACCCAAGTGCTTGTACTTGTAGGCACAATGCTTTCTCAAAACTATCATGTGGTAATACAAAATCATGAGAAAAAAATCAAACTATATGAATTCCAACACCCCACTTAAATCAAATATTGAATCAATGTGCCCCATTTTCATGTACACAAACTCAATTTATAAGATTATCTCATAATAACCAAAAATATGATTCAAGGATACCTTAGGTACTCCATTCTCATAGATCTTTTATAATGTCACTCATATGTTCGAGATTCTCTTATAATATCTACATCATATGTGCTCATGATGGGGTTAACTTCAAATGAATAACTTTTCATTCCCTCGCTAAGCTTCACACACTCTTTTATAATGACTTAAAATCATAATTGAGATTTGTCAAGATCATCAAAATAAGGATGTTGCATTTATTTTTTGGTTGATATTATCTTGGATGGCTCATAAACCATCATTTTCTACAAGGATACACCAATAAATTTTTAGTAGTTTACTTACAAATAAGAAAAGTAAAAGAAGAAAAAGAAAGAATATCCAAAATGGAAATGAAATGAAAATAGATGGAAGGCACTTACAAACAACAAATCCACACTATTTGGTTCCAAGTCGGGAACAACAAGGCTTAAATCTTGATGCTTCCATTGAGGATAGGCATGCCAGTCTCTCAACTTAGTCACTTCTGGCCATACATCTTCATTGGGAGTTCCAAGATACCTGTTGCACACACCATCCTCTCATGAATAGAATAACCAAAAATTTGAGATGCTCTTATAATTTCTACATCATAGGTGCTCATGATGAGGTTAACTTCAAATGAATAACTTGAAATTCCCTCACTAAGCTTCACACACACTTTTATAATGGCTTAAAATCATAATTGAGATTTGTCAAGATCATCAAAATAAGTATGTTGCATTGCTTTTTTGGCTGAGATTCTCTTGGATGGCTCATAAATCAACACTTTTTGCAAGGGGACACCAATCAATTTTTAGTAGGTTACTTGCAAATAGGAAAAGTAAAAGAATAAAAAGAAAGAGCATCCAAAATGGAAATAAAATGAAAATAGATGGAAGGAACTTACAAACAACAAATCCACACCATTTGGTTCTAAGTCAGGAATAGCAAGGCTTAAATATTGATGCTTCCATTGAGGATAGGCATGCCAGTCTCTCAACTTAGTCACTCCTAGCCATACATCTTCATTGGGAGTTTGAAGATACCTATTGCACACAACAACCTCTCATGAATAGAAAATGAATAGAATGTAACCAAACTATTACTTTCCAACCTTTTGGAAACTTGTGACCTATTATAAAAACAACATAATTTAATCTTCCACTTAGTTTACTAATCTATTGAGAATATCTTGCATCATTTTTTTGCATATTTTTAAGAAAAAATAAAATACCATTGAACTCTATATCCTTTTCCATAGTTCTAAACATAAAGTGTGCTACATTTGCAAGTCTGATAACTTCATCAATCACCTACATACATGATATAAACATTAGATGATAGCATTTGCATCATAGCATTGGCATCATACAAATTAATGTGCATACAAGTATAAATTAATAAGAACCAATGTGCATACTTACAAATTAATCCAATGAACCATCCGGGTTTGCTCTACTCTTTATTGTGTCAATTATTGCCTCATGGTTAGACTCATGGACCTTCCACAAGGTCTTGTTCAAAGGTCTACCCCCATATTTGGTCAAACGAACATTGAATGTGATGACAAGGTTCGAGTAACAAAGAATCTTCCAATGCATGTCAAAGTCCTGAAACAATCAATATTTAACACTTTTATGTGGGTACCTTCTAAGCCACGTTCCAGTAACAACAATTGAGCTTGTAGGGTATTAGATGTTTTCTCCATCTATAATTGGGGCCTCTAATTTCTTTTTGGCCTCAACACAATGACACAAGTAATAGTCCATTCCTTCTTTGTTGTATTTATCTGCAATAACTACATAAACATGCCCTACATTGATATGTGTAGCAAATTAGATGAAATCAATCAACATTACAAATACACTACAAAGTAAGATAACAATAGGAATTTCAAAAACTATACAAGTAGATATATTACCTGGTTGAACTAGATTTGATACGTGGTCAAATTCAACCGATGAATCCATCTGTGTTAGTTTCAATGCCATCAAAGGGAGATACGTGTGAAGTTGGCTAAGATAACTTAATGACCATTTTTCAACCCACTCCTTTGACTCACAATCATCTCAGGCTTGTATTGTACATGAAGAACAAAAGAATGCCATCTTCCATGTATTGATACTCCATGAACCTACATTTGAGCTAAGGAAAGAGTGTAGCTCACTCGATCCTATCAGTGTACAACAATCCTCATATGGTGCAATGTTAGTATCATCCATCAACCAAAATAATCTATGAATTGAGGACATACCTTCATTATCTAGACCCATCGAAGCATTACACCACTCGAGAATTTATTTTGCATTTGTCAACTTTGCATTGTCTTTATACTTTAACTCTTCTCATGATAATGCTCTTTTCACACATGCTCTTGCACAATCATGCCCCCCCTTTCTATGCTCGGCCTCACAAAAGTTCCAGATATGTTGAACAACTATAATGACATGCATCCTGCTCAACCAATAGAACATGCACGAGTTCTTGAACTATGCTACATAGTTATCCTATTGGAACCTTCAATTTTTTCAAAAATTTGAAGGTGCCATGATGAAAAGTTTGATTGTAGCACTCAGAAACACAAGTGTAAAATCCACTCCGATGACCTAATTTGAAAAATCATAAAATGAATCCAGTATAGTCTCAAAAAAAATCACTTTTTAAATGTGTTTATCTACCACATATGAGTGTACAAGCCAATTTTCAGCTTCGTACGATCAGTTTTGATAGGGTATCAAAAGGTCAAGTTGAAGGGTTTTGCGAAGGTTTGTTGTCTACACACAGTAAAATCTGTTAAAGTGATGAACTTTGGGGGATAATATTAAGAAACTAAAAATATATTATGACAAATGGATTGGCGCATCAGATTCTCCAAACTAAAATCTACCTTCAAGCCAATTTTCAGAGCTTCACGACATCATTTGATATTTTTCCAAAATCAGAACCAGATGGGTTTTACTCAGTTTGAAGACTGCATTTCCAAAATAGCTGCAATATGATCAACTTTGATGCTTCATACTTTGCAGAAGAAGAGGATTTATGGAAAACTGATTTTCCTACATGTTCATGTGAGATAAATGAACCAATCCCCAGGATGGAAACTTCTAAAAATCAGATCTGATTTTTTTACAAAATGGCAAGTGGGTGGGTTCCAAATGGTTTTAGTAGATGCAGTTTGCAAAAGGCTAAATCAACAAATTTGAATGTTGACAATGTTCAATCTTAGTAACTTCACACCAATCCATCTGATAAATATACTCCCCTATCATAAGTCAACACGCTGGTAAATTTTGTGGCTCCAAGAGAACTTCTAATCAGTTTTCTAAAGCAATTTTGAAAGTAGCTTGATCTATTTTTTTATCACAATACAAAGTGCAAGAAGAAAAATCTGCAAGGCTTAGCTGATTCCATTGAAGCTTGGAATGCTTCAAGGCATTTCCAAAATGTATTGAGTGCAGATGAATCTCACAAGACTCTAAGACATAAAGCCAGGGAAATCCTTCAATTATCCCATGGTGCATTGATAAATGAAGGTACTTTGGTCACATGCAGTTGAGATTTTTAAAAGTTGATTTGGGAAACTAATTGCATTTGGAATAGAAGGAATAAAGCAATATAATTGAGACCAAATGATGTATGTAAAGCAAGAAAAATGTGTAATGTGTACACACTAACAACATAATTTATGACCTTGAAACATTGGACAATTCTACATGAAATATAATAGAAAGGACTGAGATGAGCATAATGTGCAAGGATAAATTGTTTTGGGGTAGTGAATATTATTGCTTCTAAGATGATTTTAGAAGGATTTAAACAAAGAAATCATGTTATTCATCATATTGGCATGAGAATTTCTTATCTCCCAATTTGTGATGAAACAATGAAGATCAAAATTTCATGCATGAAGCACATTATTGGGAGAAGTCTCTTTTGAGATAATGTGCCAAATGTAGTACCTACAATGTGGATTTTATTGATGATGAAGTTATGCTCTCTGCAAAGTGAAATATTTAGGTTTGAAGCATATAAAATTATGGATATCCAAATCAACAGAGAATGAGGGATTTTCTTGAACTTGAAACAACTTAATATCACTGGTCAAGACAACACCCTCAGTCGAGGAACAAAAAATCATGGGAGACAACATTATATATTTCATGATGCTTCATGAACATTCAATATCAACTATTTATTGTGCCAAAATATGAGCAGCATTGGGGTTCTTCATTTTGAGTAAGATGACTTAGAGTTAGTTTAACAAACTTTTATGGAGGCATTAAGGAAAGGCATTCAGGTTGAATCATAAATAAAAGGCCATCGATGCCAATTCTACAGTTTTCTCTATGCACTTTAAGGATATTAAATTCTTCCATCGATTCAAAGAAGGGGGTGTTTCACTTGAGTTACCATGGGATACAGTCACAACACTATTTAATCTTGCAAGGTTGTTTGAATAGCTACATGGTATTGAAGAGGCAGACATTAAGCTGAAGAAGGCACAACTGCTTGCAAAAGAAAAAACAACTACTGCTATTGCTAATGATATGTCCTCACATTTGAATGGGATGGCTGATGCCAACATTCAAATAGATTCCCTGCGTACAGCATTCTATGCTTGTTCAAATAAGGCTCGCCAAAGTCACTCTGTGCATAAAATTGCACTGGGAACATTTGCTTTAGAAAATGCATTAATGAAAAGTGCACCTCTCCATAAGAAAGTATTTGTGCTTCACGCATTTATAGAAGGCATTGACAAAGATACTCTATTAGATGTTGCATTCTCATCACTACTCCTATAAACTTTAACAAAAGAAGACTGTGAAGATGACATCACTTGAATGAAACAACAAATGATAATTCAAACAGCAATTTGATAATAGATGTAAAGAATTTAGATATAGAGGTCAAGAGGTTTTCAGATAAAGACAACAATGTCCAATAACAAGATTTCCATCCATTTAAATTCATGTTTTGCACTTATGCAGAATGTTTTCAAGGAATTGAATATATGGAAGATATGCGTAAAATGGATCCTTAGAAGAGTGACCCACTCTTGATTTGATCTCG
>VDFB02362097.1:0-56384 GCA_007258455.2 Sequoia sempervirens
TTTTGATTTATGAATAAAAACACGAATCTGCTATAACAAATAATGCAAAATGCTGAAAACCACTAATATGCAAATCAGATCTAACCATGCGATAAGCTGATTACAATGGATAAACTAAATGTAACTCACAAACTAGACTAAATCACCACTAGTCGCTGTCTTTCAAGCGAGAAGCAATGCCCAAGCTAGGAGGCCTTCATTCCTCGAAGCAATCCCAAAGCCAATCCGGCAGCATAACATTCCTGTAGATAAAAGATACCAAATGATGCTCCAAGACTCCTTTTTATAATTCTCCAGTTGACTTCTCAAAACCCTAAAGTCCGCTTTTAGGTCAAAACCCAATCTCCTCAAGGATGGGCGTACTTTTCCTTCAAAGCTTTAGATTTGATATTTTAAATAAATATCATACTTTAATAAATGCGCCCAACAAAGCTTGCTCAGACTTTAGTAATAATTAAAATATTCCTTAATGAGGCGCCACCCTCAAAAGATCACCTTTTTAAAACAACCTTAAGTCATTAACTCTAGGCCAAGGGTCAACGTTAAAATATAATAATTAAAACGTGACTTTTTTAATTAAATGACTTAACTTATCCTTCCGAATGTGCCCTGAAGCCAATACTGAGCAAAACATCTGACCAAACTGAAGCAGGAAGTCAACCGAGCTGAACTCAACTGGAAAGCTGCTAAAAATAGAATTTACTAAAAATAGTAAATTCCGGAAAATGTTCAGAATGCCGAGATGAACACACCACTGCGAAGCTCTCTGAAAACCCAGAAAGGATCCGCCATTGAATCCATCATCTTTGAGCAATGACCTCCTCAAAAATAGGAAACCCTAATTTATCTTCCGACTAGCCTTCAGGTTCCCAAGGAAAAGGCCAACGGTCACTAGAAAGATCAGGTTTGAGAAGGGGACATTACAATCCGCCCTTCCCAAAATTGTTTGTCCTCAAGCAATACCACCACAACTCCAGTAATTTGAAGATTAATCCATACGCAACAAGTATGATCCCTGGTTCCCAAATGCGTCTCAGGAAAAACCCACCATGCCGATGCTGCACCACTCTGATCACATCAATGAAAATATCATGCCAATGCTGCACTGACTCCCCTTGTAACTCCAAAGTGTTACCATCTATGATTCTCAAACTGAAAGATCTTAAAGGAAGGAAATCAAAATCATGCAACATCTCATGTCCACGATCCCCCGAATTAATAGTATCAACCATACTACTGTCAATCACCATTCTAAGCAATAGGAGAGATAGACTATTCAAATCAAAATCGAACTCCTCCCCATACCTCCACATGGTAAGAAACGGGACCATGCCTGCAAGTGTGACCTCGACAAATCTTCTTGCAAGGAGGGAAGCATTCCTTTGCAAGAGCTCCACAAACTCATACCCATGTCTCCGCATAAAGCTACCATGCCTCATCTGAATTATACTGGGACAACCATGAAGACTACAGAAAACAATCATAGTTCCAACCCCATGAGTCTCCGAATGGTGAACCAAAGCATGTGAGCTACTGCTGTCATGAATCAATACTGAGAGTAAACTGTCAAGGTTTACATCATCAACCATCATAAGATGAATTTGGAGGGTAGGAAAAGTGTGAAGGAACAAATAATTACTGCTGATCAAGACTAGGATCAGTGCAGTGCAATCTGATTCTCGAGTCCTACCCAAGGGAAAACAACAACACCACTCCAAATCCCAAGCGTGAGCATGTGAGATGACCATCGAGCTGCAAAGTGACACCTCCAAGGTGGTTGGAAAACACACTAGATTCATCTCCATGAGAGAACTACCACCTCTTTGATCAGGAGTGAGGAACCAACTCTCTTGAATGAGAGTAACTCCATAAGTAAGGTGGCTGGTCTGCCACCAACCAGCAAGCTCGTGTCTCAAAATCTGCCCTTGTCTGAGCTGAAAGTCACTTCCAAGAACTACCGATCGTTGATCTCTCCAACCCATATTCAAAATTTCTCTCCAATCCATTTGTTGATGAACAAACGGAACCATCAAGTAGCTGGAAAAGAAGGGAACAACATCAACAAATCTGGAAATTTGATCCTTATCCCTCCAAAAGTCTTTTCCATAAATAATAAATTTTAACAACCCAAGTTGAGAATCCCCAGCATGGATACCCAACTGAAAGTGATTTTCAACACACTGAAAAGAAATCTCTACACATTCCCAAGTGCTAGTGAGAACCAAGTGCCTTCTCACAAAACTGATGTCCCATGTAGTAAATCCTTGAAGCTTAACCATGAAAGCTTCCACATTAAGGGAGTATGAAACATAGAGTGGCTTCAAATTCAGCTCCCAAAACTGATCAATATGATTCCAAACATCATTCCACCCAAGGGATGGATTGTCAAGAGTGCACCCACCAAAGTCTAGTTCACCTTTTTCCCATTTCCCCTGAGTAGTAGGTCTGAAATCTTCACTCGTTGCTGCTGTAATGAAGTTACCAACAGCTATCAAGACTTGTCTCATCAACACCTTGATGTCATGGATGTTGAAATTACCTTGCTTCGTCACCTCCCATGTAGAACCTCCATCCTCAAACCCACTTATGCATTCATGACTAATCAGCAAATGTGGCACATCCACATGGAGTGAGATCAAAGCATCCAAGCACTGGAAACCATACTCAGTCTCATTCTTTGTTTCATCTTCCATCACATAGAGAGGATTGCCATAATCTCCTTCATCACCTTCTTCAAAGAGAGGATTGTCAAAAATTGAAAAGTTATTCCATCCATCTTGCTGATCTAAATCTGCACTTGCAACTTCAGTCCTTCTTGTGAAACCTTCAAGGTCAAACTCTTCTCGAAGACTATCAAGCTCACAAAATACTTGCTTGATTTATTCGGCTTTATGTGCATTCTCTTGCTTTGTGAAAATTTTGAAATCAGCAAACTGATTTTCTATTTCCATTAATGCCATTTGAGTTTCTTCTAGCGTAGCTCTTGTTGATCCAAGCTCCAGAGAAAGTTCATCAATCTTTCTTACTCTATCTTGAGAAGCACAAATGGTCTTCTTTGCAACTTCAATGGCATAATCACGATCTTCAACCAAGTGCATGTACTCAGACTTCAAGGTTACCAAAGAGTTTCTGATAAGTTGCAGATTGGGAAGAGCAACTTCATCTTTCACTCCTCTTTGTCTCTCTTCAAGCTGAGCCTTCCAGTACAATTCCTCAACCAAGCTATGTGTGTGATCAAACAAGGATAAAGCTTGCACTTCCTTGTCAACGAACACCTTGAATTGTCCTTCCCACTCATAAGAATGCGAAGATGGTGAATTGCTGGTTGGCTGCTTTTCAAAATCAGAACTTTGTTTTGTGACATCGCTGTCCTCAAAGCTGCTCCAACCTTCTTGTCTTTCATCCTCAACTAATGGAGAATGTTCAGTGTCATGGAGAGGAACATACTCCACAGTTTCTTCGTCCTCAAGCTTGCAATCAGCTTCTTGCCTTGGTAGATCAGCCTTGTGATCTAAAACCACATTGAACCTTTCTTCTTCAAAAGCTGTAAGGTCTTCAAGCTCTTCATCCACCTCATTGCCATTTTGATCAAAGGCTATGGCAGCCCCTGACTCAAACGAACAATCATTGAATGCTGGTTTGAAAGTTTCGGAAGTAACAACATCCTCCTTGGTGGCTGCAATCAACTTGAAGGGATCACCATGGAGCTCTTCAAAGTAAGCTTCTTCATCAAAGACAACTTCTCCTTTGGCCTCCTCATAGCTTGCAAGGTAGACAATATTTTGGTTTTCATCAGGATCAAAAGGAAATTCATCCCACAAAGGTTCTTTGTTATACCTCTGTGCCAACACACCTGGATCCCAAATGCCAAGGGGTTGACTGAGATGATCAACAGGAAGAGGTTTTTCATGCTTCACTGGAAGTATTGACTCAATGAATAAGTCAAATCCTGAATCTCTTAAGCTGATATCTTCAAAAACATTTTCTTCCGATGGTTTGGTTTGTTGGTCAAACCCAAATCCAACAATGTCACCACCGAAATGAAGTGAAGATTCTTCGATGCTGCTTGTTTCGAAAACTTCACCTTCATTATCTTTTATGGAACTATCATGAGAAAGTATGTTGCTGATTTCTTCATGTGGAACTTCTCGGGGAGTTGAGACAGCAACAAGAGCAAAACTATCCCTCACTAAATCTTCAACAAGAGGAGGTACAAACACATCGAAATCATTACCAACATCATCACTTTGGTAACGGTCATAAGCTGATTCAAAGACACCAATAGTATTTCCTTCAACTTGCTCTTCTTCACTTGCTATCACATGCAAGTCAAGGGGCATATTATGAGGCTCTTCCACACACTCTTCAACTGTCACGTTTTCTCCTTCGAGCTCACGATCATTTTGATGTGATATGTGCACCTTGTTTGTGCCATCTTCAATGCTAGATGACTGATTTTTCTCTTCAACTTGCATATTTGTCGGCTGCAATCCACAAATAGGCACTTCATCTCCTTCCTTCTTTGATTCTTCGAACAAAGCTTGTTCTGCTTCCCTTTTTATCCTTTTCCTAATGTGGTCCACCATCTTCAACTTTTCGGGCTCCAGTGACGCCACACACCTCAAATGGGAATCTAATGAAACATTGTACCTATAATCATCTGGCATGGTTTGATATTGCTCACGGAGTTTGACAGCCTCATCTTCACATTGTCTTTTAAACTGTTTGGCATATTCAATGAAGTCCCTTACGACATCACTAACCTTTCCTTCCTCCGATGCCATAGTTGAATCTGACTTCTCACGACCCATAGACCTTAGAAAATGCAACATCTTTGAAACTTCTGAAAGCTAATACTGAACTCAGCTCTCACCTCTGATGTAGAATCTGTTTTTTCTGTCAAGTGAATTCTGATGGGCACAGGATGGCAGGATCTTGGCTCTGATACCACTGAAATATTCCGAGCCAAATTTTTTCATTTTTCAATTTACAAATTACAAAGCAGAGCACCCGTTAAGGTTAGAGAATAAACCAAAACGTGCAAGAAAACAACTCTAACCAGAATGGCACTGATGATGGCGAGCATTAGTCAGAGGATCTCTACTCTAAATACAGAAAGGAACTCAACGTCAAGTATGTGCTACCCAATCCAAGGCGGAGTGAGGGGCGACCATATGACGGAGTGATTACAGAATTAAATGCTTGAAATAAATGCTGAAACTGGAAATACTCGACACCCAGAATGTGCTTGCTAACCCAAGCTGGGAAAGTAGCTACCATAGGGCGGAGCTGTAACTATTACAATAACTTAAATGAATTTGAGAATTACAATCAGATTTGAACAAGAATGAAATGACTGCCAGTACTACTGTCAGTTTTACAAAGGATGTTCATCTGCCTGCTGAAATCATAGAAATTTGAGAGCTTAACATTACATCAAAAGATCTCTTCTTAGTATGGTTAGAAGAGCCAAAACAATAGACCTTTCAATGCTCAAAATTACAACTCTGATTTTTGGATAAATCTGCACTCTTGAATTAAAAACAGCAGTCTAAGGAATTCACTATTTTGCTCATATCTCTCTCTTAACTTGCCCAATTAACATGAAACCAAATGCAATAAGCTCTAACAATGGAGGCGCCTAAGATGAGACACAGGAAACAGATCCAAACAACCACAATTAATTATGCATGAGACCCAATGCAATCAAATGGTACGGCTGCAAGAAGGAAGGCGATCTGCTCTATTAAATTAAATACTTCTCTAAAAAATCTGCAAATTAGAGAATGATGGCGCCTAGCCTTAACAAGGGGAATGGGTTAATACCCAGATGCAATACTTTTGTCTTTTTTGATTTATGAATAAAAACATGAATCTGCTATAACAAATAATGCAAAATGCTGAAAACCACTAATATGCAAATCAGATCTAACCATGCGATAAGCTGATTACAATGCATAAACTAAATGTAACTCACAAACTAGACTAAATCACCACTAGTCGCTGTCTTTCAAGCGAGAAGCAATGCCCAAGCTAGGAGGCCTTCATTCCTCGAAGCAATCCCAAAGCCAATCCGGCAGCATAACATTCCTGTAGATAAAAGATACCAAATGATGCTCCAAGACTCCTTTTTATAATTCTCCAGTTGACTTCTCAAAACCCTAAAGTCCGCTTTTAGGTCAAAACCCAATCTCCTCAAGGATGGGCGTACTTTTCCTTCAAAGCTTTAGATTTGATATTTTAAATAAATATCATACTTTAATAAATGCGCCCAACAAAGCTTGCTCAGACTTTAGTAATAATTAAAATATTCCTTAATGAGGCGCCACCCTCAAAAGATCACCTTTTTAAAACAACCTTAAGTCATTAACTCTAGGCCAAGGGTCAACGTTAAAATATAATAATTAAAACGTGACTTTTTAATTAAATGACTTAACTTATCCTTCCGAATATGCCCTGAAGCCAATACTGAGCAAAACATCTGACCAAACTGAAGCAGGAAGTCAACCGAGCTGAACTCAACTGGAAAGCTGCTAAAAATAGAATTTACTAAAAATAGTAAATTCCGGAAAATGCTCAGAATGCCGAGATGAACACACCACTGCGAAGCTCTCTGAAAACCCAGAAAGGATCCGCCATTGAATCCATCATCTTTGAGCAATGACCTCCTCAAAAATAGGAAACCCTAATTTATCTTCCGACTAGCCTTTGGGTTCCCAAGGAAAAGGCCAACGGTCACTAGAAAGATCAGGTTTGAGAAGGGGACATTACATTATTTTTTATCATTTTTCTGATTTTTTATTTGGCTAGACTTAGTGACTACATGCTGAGACTTTCTTTGTTCATGACTTGGCGAATGCCCTACATAGCTATAACTGAGCTATTCATGAATCCACAAGACAACCCATTTTAGGTCTACAGATTTGAAACATTGGCACACTATAATGTCCCCTTTCTAGCTAGTGGTTTGGGATTTGGGTTAGCCTATGACTATGGTTCCCGTAGGCTAGCGAGACGTTTAGGGGACCCATTGGAGAGATTCAGGCTCTTTAGTAGGCGTGATGTTTCATTCCGACTTATTCAGCTTAGTGATCTAGCATTCGCTTGGCCATTCAAAGGCATTTCAGGAGTTCACCATTAATACTTGCTATTTATAGTAAGTAATATCAGGCTCAGTGATGGCACACCAGCAGTTGGTAATTGTGACGGGACATTCTTGAGAGATTATTGCTTGACTTTTGCCAGGAGTTATGGAATTATTAAGTCATGTTACTTTAATGATATTCTATTATTAAAGTGACTTATTAATTTAATGTTATAAAGTTACTTTGATAAAGTACTTTATAACTTGGCCATTAATAAAGTAATAAAGTGACTTTATTGAAAGAATGCATTTTAAGTCACTTTATTAATGTTTAAGTGCAGGGGGCGCTTTTCAAGACAAAAGTTAAAATATTAAATTATTCTGCAAAGCCAAAGTTGGCATGGGATTTTGAGAGAGAAATATTAATATTTTATTATTGAAAGAGAAAAACCCTAACTTGGGCGTTGGATTTGGAGAAGGCGTAAAGAGAGAAAAGAGCATCATTTTCTTTATCCAAGTTTATCATATACAAACAAAAAACTGCAGGGTTGCAGCCGCAGGTATGAAGTTTCAAGCTGATCTGAGAATGGAAACCCTCGATTAGGACAGGATCTACAGGTGTGAGAGACCGTCTAAGGGTTCTAGTTTGGATGGATTCACATAGAGACCATCAATCTGAGCATTCACAGATTTACTTAGTAGTTTCTTTCAGCATTTACAGTTTACACCAGCAAGTTTGAATAAGACACAGGTCATTTTCGACAGTTACACAATTCCTACCTGGCACGTGGGTATTGCAGCAGGCCGTACTATTTAGGAGGCAAAAGCAGGGGTTTTGAGCTTGCAATTGATATTAGTTTACTCACCAAACCTGGGCGTACAGATCTGCAAAGAAAATTGGAGGTTTTCAACAGCAGAAAAGGGTCATTTTATGAGGCACATGTGAGTCAAGCAGGCCATACAGCCAAGGAAAGGAGGACATGGGAGTTTAGAAGCAAATCGCCCATGTTGGAAGGTTGGAAATCAGTCTAGTGGAGGCATCCAGGTCATTCAACAAATCTGCAACAAGTTTCAAAGTGGAGAAGTCAAAACTAAGATAGGCGTCTAGGGTTTTGTGTCGTCAATCTGCTGTTTTAATAAGTCAGACCTGTGACAATCACAATCAGCAAATGGGCATGTTACAAATATATTTCAAATAAATAAAGATTACTGGGTTTTCAATCTTTTATGTAATTTCCTTTCTGTTTTTGTTTTATGCAATTTCTTTCAAGTTCTGGCACCACTTCTGGCACCAAAAAACAAAAAAATCAGAATTCAAACAAAAACAAAAATCAGATTTGAAATCCCAAGGGGACATCATACACCCATTGATGTAGCATTGTTGATTGTGTTGGAAGAGGCATCACCAAATGCAAAAATGGTAGTGGAAAAGGCAATCAAATTTATTGAGTGGATTTGGCACGCTTACCAGCAAGTTTATGAAATATTGTAGTGAGCCACTAAGAAGTACAAGCAATAATATTATTAGCATCATGTCCCTCATCCGATTCAGTTGGGAGACAAATTCTAACTGCACCGTCAGAAAGAGAGGCCTCGAGTCTCAAATAGGTTGTGATATGGGTTGTACACTTGATACACTATCTTTGGTTGCATGCAATGTTCAATATAGAATTGTTTTGCCTATAGTGCGCTCCACGGTTGTGTTGTGACCTTTTCACACATCACCCCATTTAAATGGGGACCCCCTAATTTTTGCTCCATTCCTCGTCTTTTGGCTTTGGTTTTGTCTCTCTCTTTCTGTCCCTTTCTGTTGTCTGCCTTTCTGGGGATGTGCTTGTCTTTGAGCTTAAACTTGAGATTTTGGCCAAGTTTGAGAATTAGGGTTTTGAATCTTCCGGTCAGTTCGAAGTTAAATGGAGTGAATAAATTGAAATCTGAGCTTGGTGCTGTAGTCAGCAAGCTTCCAGCAGGCTCCCAGCAAAATTTCATTGAATTCTGACAACTTACTATTTTTAGTAAGTGCTCAATTTAGGGCGTTTTCTCAGCACTTTTGGAATTTTATCCGCCACATTGTATCCAGGACACTTTAAACTGCTTGTCTACAAAATTTGAGCCAGATCTGACAACTTTCTATTTTTAGCAAGTATCACCTTCAGAAGCAGATTTTAGGGTTTGCATGTGAAGTTTTTCAGTGCATGTCTAGAGAATATTTCTTGGTTTTCTGAGACCTACACGGTGATATAACATGCAAGATGAGATGATAACTTTCAGCAGTCTCGACTTCGGAGGCTACTTTTAGGGTTTTCATGTTGGAATCTTCAATGCATGTCTGGATATTCTTTGTGGGTTTTTCGAAAGCTTCGTAGTGACGTAACATGCAAATCAGGATCAAGACCTTTTTCAAGAGCTGTCTTCAGAGGCTATTTTTAGGGTTTGCATGCAGGACTTTTCAGCGCATGTCAGCATATTTTTCATGGGTTTTTCAAGAGCTACGCAGCAAGGTAACATGCAAGCAAAGTTGATCACTTTTCAGGAACTTAGTATTTTTAGCCAGTGCTCGCATGTTAGCTAGTTTATTGGGTTTTTCTAGGTTTTTTGAGGTCCCTCGGGCAGTGTGACATGCAAGCGCGTCTGGCAGTCAGAGGATCACTTTTTCAGACACTTACTATTTTTAGCAAATTCACTTTGGCAGCCCCCCCTAGCACCTCAGTATCACAAACGAACCGACATGCAACGGAAACGAGGTCAAACAGAGATCATTTGATTGACATGCAAGTCAGATTAGGGTTTCCAGCTTCGGGACCTAAAATAAGGGGTCAAACGCCGAAATCTCCAAAAATCAGTGTGTCCCATTGCGATTAGTCTCTTTCAAGGATTCCACTGCTAAAATTTGAAGGCAATTTGAGCACTTACTATTTATAGTAAGTCACTTCTGAAACAGGCTATAAATAGCAAGTCAGTGCGAGGCGCAAGTGTGAACAGGCAAGTCAACCCATGAGGATCATGTCAGTCAGATTTCAAGTTAAACGGAGTTGTGGAAGTCCTGAAACCAAGCGATTACTATAAATAGTAAATCACCTCCAGAAACATGCTATAAATAGCAAGTCAGCACGAGATGGCAATGTGAATAGATCAACTAGACCATGAGGATCCTGTGGCGCGAATTCCAAATCAATCCAAGCTTCAGAAGGGTGAAAACCAGAAACTTGCTAAATATAGCAAACCAGGGCGAGCAAGCCAGAAAAATGTCGAAGTCTGAGAAAATTCCTTCACCCCCTGTGAAATGCACCCAAGATGACTGGTAGAAGGATGAAATTTTTTTTTAAGTCTTGATGATATTCCTGCTTAGCCCTCCAAATGCGCCCTCCTCAAGGAGAAGAGGCTATGAAAAAGTTTCTAAGTGAGGAAGATTTCTTGTCCACATCCCCAAATGCGCCCTCAGCCATGAAGAAGCTAGAATGGGTGATGAAGTTTCAACTAAGTCATAAAATGGAAGCTCACTTAGGTAAATGCACCATCCAAAGAAGAATCAAGTAGAAAATTTTCTAAGTCTGGTAAATTGGAAGTAGGGACTCCTATATGCGCCGTAGGTAGATTGGATGCCATGAGGAAATAATCTAAGTATTGGAAATTGGAAGTGCACCCCATGAAATGCGCCCACCTTAAGACGCTGATTGAAAATTCTTCCAAGTATCACAAAATGAAAGTAGAGGAGGTCATATGTGCCCAAGCAAGGAAGGAGGTTAAGAAAAGTTTCTAAAATAGCCACCTCCATATGCCCCTAGCTAGAAGAGAAGCTTCAAAATTTTTTGAAGTTATGAAGATTGGAAGCTCAAGGTCCCAAATGCACCCAACCTTGAGGAGAAGAATGTTGAAAATTTCTAAGACAAATAAACTCAAAGCTTGAGGGGTCATATGCGCCTAAGAGTTGAGGGGGAAGTTTGATATTATCTAAGTGTGAAAACTTGAAGCAAGCCCCTTCAAATGCGCCTTACCTTGCATGGAAAGCTTGGAGATATGTCTAAGTGTTCAAAACTTGAAGTAAGACCTCTTATATGCGCCCAAGTCACCTTGCCTTGGAGGATGTTTTAAAAATATGCTAAGTGTTGTTAATTCTTGTAGAGGGTCACAAATGCGCCCATATTCAAGGTGGCTCTAGGAAATGTGCTAAGGCGTTGTTTCCTCCTCAACATGTCAAATGCGCCCAAGGATGTTGAAGGTGGTGGCTTTCTAGAAAATGTGCTAAGTGTTGTTAATTCCTTCACCACTAGCTAAATGCGCCCATATTGAAGTTGGCCTAGAAAAGGACAAAACAAGTTTAAATTCCTCCTAACCAAGCAAAATGCGCCCAAAGTGGAGAGAGATAGTGGTGAGGAAATATATGCTAAGCGTTAGGAATTCCTCCTCACACCCTCAAATACGCCCATGACTGGAGAAAGATGGATGGAAGAAAATTTATCTAAGGTGTTCAAAATTCCTCCTAGACCCCCTATATGCGCCCATGTTCATGGAGATGATAAAAAATTTCTAAGTATTTAAATCTCTCCTCCCCTAGAGGAATACGCCCAAGCTTGAGAGAGGTGATGAAATTCATTAAGGCATGGATAAATTGGCAAGGATTCAGAATGTGCCAGCTTCATGAGATTGAATGAAAATTGTCAAGGAAAAGCAAGAAAAATACGCCCAGAGATGAAGAATAAAGATAAATTTTGATGGAAAAATATTCTTCTAAGGTATAAAATTCAAAAATTAAAAGTACCCCTTCGTCTATAGACACATGAATTTGGTGTTTTCTGAGGGGAATTCTCTTCTGGGTATTGGATATCTTCAACAAGGAATTGATTTTAAAATTTTCCATGCCTCGCCAGAGATTTTAAGATGGAAATTTCACTCGGGCGCTTGGTTGATGAATTTTCTAGAGGAAATAAATTATTTCTAAAGCAGATGGGTTGGAAATTTGGCTAAGGCAAAAAGGAGATAAAATTCCCCAAGGCTCAGGTTGGATAAAAGTTTCTAAGGCACAACTTCAAGGTACACAAGAAGCAAAGCACGCCCAAGGAGTATAAGATGGGTGAAATTCTCTAAGAAATGAAAATGGAAGCTCAAGTCTCCAGATGCGCCCTAGGGGGGATGAATGATGATGTGAAAATATTCTAAGGCATGAGGAATTTGAAGGCAAAAGTTGTGCTAGAGAAAAATGATGAACCCTATCTGATCCGAAGATCACTCAGACCTTGGAGATCAGATCATGGATATTAGGTGAGTAAAGTGAACTTTTATTATAAGTGTTCTGATGCTCTTCTTTTTATCTGTTTTGCAAGATGAACGCCGGGGCCAGAGCACGATGACTTGAAGCGATGAAGCAAGTAATCCAAGACAACATTACAACCTCGAAAGAAGAAAAGTTGCATGTTGGAAGAAATGGCTAAGTGTTGGAATTTCTCCTCAAAGACCCAATATGCACCCAACGTAGTCAGGCGAATGGCAAGTGGGAATGATTGAATCCAAGACAAGAAAATCTTTCAAGTTCAGAATGAAGGAAAAAAATGAAAGGCTCAAGCATTGAGGAGTTGAAGAGTGACAACTAAGAACTTCCTCCTCAAGCACTAAAATGCCCTCATGACTAAGGAAGAAGTTGAAGCCATGATGATCAAACTCATCCAATTTACAATGCGAACGTGTCTATGGACAAGAATCTTCTAGAAGGATGGTGGACATTAATTGCTCATTTATTACCCCACTCTTCTTGGTGGCAGTTTTTAGGGTTAGGGTTTATGTGGCTCAATTTGAGCCCTTCATTGTAATTGAATCTAAGTTGTCCATTGGACTGGGCCAACTATAAAAGGGGCATCCCCCCTTATTTGCATCGGATTAGAATAGCAGAGAAGGAATAGAGAGAGATTGATAGAATATAAGGTAGCATAGTTTGATAGTTTATCTTAGATTGAAAAGGAAGGAAAGTCTTCCATTTGAATACTTTGTAAGAAGTTGTTGTGAACACTCTCTCAATAAAAAGAGTTTTCATTGATGGTGATCTCTTCTTTTGTTGTGAGTAGCTAGCAAGGCTTCTTCGTCCTTCCAATTCACTTAGAATCTTGAAGTATCTTAAAGTAAAGTAGATTTCATTTCATGCAAGTAGTTAATAATTTTGGAATGTGGTGCTTAATTTGAACAAAACTTCACTTATCCATACCACTAGCAGGTTTGCTGATGGTGGGTTCGCCTTGCGTGGTCAATTGGAACATTGTGAACTTAACTTTGATTATGGTTTATATGTTAGCATGTGTCGTTGTGATGGTGTCTTCATGCTGAATCATGATTTGAATACCTTTGATTACTCCTCTGAAGATTGCACCGGTTTTGTGGAAGCTGTCCGAAGCGAGGCAAAGCAAAGCTCGGTTGAAGTCTGCGAGAATTGATCGCCATGTCCCACACCTTAGAGTAGAATTATAGCATCTCTTATCCCTGCACTCATTTAAATTCAGTTCATTTCTAGTTAGTGTTAGGAAACTTGCACTTACCTGCCAAATTATTCGAACCACGTGAAACCCTTTAATCTGCTGTCTATTGTCCACTGCTGAACAATTGCGTAAGTCCCCTTGAAATACCAGCAAATCACAACGAACCAACTGAAGCTATCCATTGCATAGAAGGAACCTTGGAGTTGAAAGCATGAACTCTCTCGCAATCTTAGCATGCTGAATACGTTAATCAAGAGAGAATAGAGTAGCCGTTGGTAAACTTTATTCTGTGTTGGTGCGGTCACGAAAAACACATCAACAGGTTGCACCCACAAAGCTGTTGGTAAGAAGTTGCAGGGTACAAAATTGAACCTTGATACTGCCACTTGATTGCTTACCTATCAAAACATTGATTCAGTGATCAAAGAGATGAAGAATCAATAGATTCAACTCTATTGGGCGGTGAAGAGAGGACATATACTTGCACATCTGGGCAAGTATTTTACTAGGAACCAAATTCAACAAAAACTTCCTCATCTGGTATAGAAAGTAGGAGTAATGGGTCCCACCATCCCATCTATTCTTAAGGAGGGATGAATTATTTATAGAACATTTCATTTCTTCCAAGTGACAATCCTAGATAGAACTCTAAAAATTTCTAAAAATCTATTTTTTTGGTATTTTTTGTTTTGTTTTTGTATTTTGTATTTTGGGGTCCACTAAAATGGAACTTGGCCTTCATACTTTTTTGCAAAATTCCTTACAGATAGATTTAGCATTCCTTTAAGGTAACTAATTTAGTTTGTGACTAAGCTATCGACAATATATAAATTTCAAAATTCAATTAATAGGCTAGAAGTTCTGACCCAGACAAGTGGTGGTACCAAAATAAAGAATTCCAATTATTTTTGGCTTTCTGATAATTTTGTCCTTATCTGACTTCTCATTTCAATTTCCAAGGATATGGGTCACTACTAAGTGTGGTCTCCTTGCTTCTTAAAGGGAACCTGAGCTTAGTATTTAAAAGTTTCTTACTTTTTGTATTGTAAAGTATGAAGGTAGATTAAAGTGGGTCATTTGGCTGCAAGTTGTATTATTGATAAAGGGCGAGCAATTTTGGGAGGAAAGTGGTCCAGCCGGCAACTCCTCTTCCCAAGTCTATCAATGAGTTGCTTGAGGTTGGTGGTGGTAGGGAGGTTCTCCGGTCTACAGATGGGGCTCTCTCAATTGGAATTTGTATTTCACCTTCTAAGGTCAGGCCTCATCCTGAGATTACTGATTTGGAGAAGGTTGGCAAGGATTTGGATGTTGTTGGGTCTATCTTGATCAGGAGGCTGTGAGAAAATTCATGCCCCTTGTCTTTGAAGTCTAGTTTGGCTTCAAGGAGTGAGTCCAAGAAGAAAATGTGTCATCAAGTTGGCTGGTGGGTTCCAGGAGTGAGTTTGTTTTGGTCCATCTTGTGTGTTGCACTTGCTGTTTGTTTTCTTATTGAGAACAGTGTTGGTGCTGTTTGCTTCTTGATGCCATGTGGCTTGTTCTATTGTGCTTCTTTGTTGCTCTTGCTTTGTGTATTGGCCCTTTCAAAAGCCCCCACTTTACCCTTAAAAAAAAAGTAAGTATATTTTTTTGTTTAATTGTTGCTTATAATGCATTAAGTTTTTCAACTAATATATTCTCCTCCAAAAAATTTAAAATTACCAAATTAAATTAGATAGAATTTCATGTAGAAATTTATTATATAGTTTGACAAAAGTAGCTCTATGAGAAGAAAGCAAATTGAAATAATTAAATGTCATATAATAATAATAAACAAATGTCATTTTATTTGTGCAAACGAGCTTGTAGAGACAATGTTATATGTGACAGCAAAGCGACCAAATGGACATCCTTGCGGAGCCACTAAATTATATGGAGGAGCTTGTGTAGGTTAAAACCCACAGTGGCTGTGACACCCTGCACATTGCTGCAAAATGCAACCGCAGGTGAGGAATAATAATTGCAAGTAATTTATTAGGATTCTTCATTCTATATTTCTATAAAAGATGGAATATATGTGTGTGCCATTGATACCAAAGGGATGTTAGTTGAGTAAGGAAGGATGGTGATTCCAAATGAGATGTAACTAAAAAGTTGTGAAGGAATGATAACCGGCTGATCGTCGCAGGCACAACTAGGTGTCAAGTTTGAATCATGTACTGCCAAGAAAGCATTACAAACAATGAGAAAAAAAGTAAGAGGATTTTTGAGAATTCTCTATCTGCTATCGTTCCTGTAATAAACTAATATAAAATGGCAGAGGAAGAATGTAAAATTTTGTAGGCCCTCTCTTGGATAAAGACTAGATTCTTTCAAAATCTATCGTTTTGTCTGGCTAAATATCAAGACTAACACATGATGCAACGGAACAGATAAAGAAAAAAACAATTTAAGGAGAATATATGTAATATATTTCTTATTTTAGTAAAACAATGAGTTGGTAGTTTATTGAGTTGTGATATGATGCCTAACTGATGGGTAAAGTTGTATCTAGTGAATTTACATTTTTATTTTCTTTTTCTTTTGAGTTATCATGTTTTGTGCAGGAATTACTATTATTTGTTCACTGTTTCTTGTTTGGACAGTCTTTGCAAGAACTTAATAATGTAAACATGTAGCGTCATTAAATTTTATTGTTTTTTAATAAGAAAATTGTATCTCTTCTTTTTTCTCCTGTTTTGGGACCACTTTGATTCAATTATTCTTTATGCAACGATAAATGTAAAGTGGCATGATTTTTAATGAAAGTTGACACAAAAATTGAACCTTACCTGATCTCATTTGTATTCACTCCAAGGGACCAGTTTTGATCTTTAGTTTTATCTATTCATCACCGAAGGCCAGATCCATAATTTGCACTAATGCTTCAGTCAATTCTGCAATTCGTAGAAATGACCCTACAACTTTTAGTTTTCAAATTCAAATTAGCTGTTATGTGTCGACTCAAAGTACAAAATGTTACATTTGTGTCCTTTGGAGTTGTCTCAAAGGACTACCACTCATTTAATTTCTGTAATTCATAAAAAGAATCTTATAGCTATAATTATTTGAGCATTTTCCGAAACATTCATTACTGCATTATCTAGTTGCATCAACATCTAAGACATCTACATGTTTGCTTGTTGACTTCAATCATTTCCAAAAGCCACCGACTTGTTATCCAAGCAGTTTGGCAAAGGGGAGACATATCTCTTGTCCATGGAAAACCCCAAACCACACAACCAAGTTTTTACATGGAAAAAGATACATGCATCAAGGCAGACTGAGAGTGGACATCAAAAGATTCATAGAGATTAAATTTGTGCATCCAAATCAAAGCCAACTTGTGTAATTTGGATCCATTGGTGCACAATTGATCCTACAATTGTGGAAGCGATAGGCAATAAGTTTTTAGATTACAAAGCATTTGTCTAGTTAGTTTTGATTTTTTTGAATTACACTTTTAGACATTTGTCACAACATATTTGTATTGGATTTTCTTAAGTACCTTTGTTTATCATATAATTTTCACATTTTTTTAGTGTATTACTACAAATAGTTACTTTCCCACCTTTTTAATCCTAGGTAATTATTTAATCATTTTGCCATAGGGTCTTATTTTTAGAAGGGATTTTGTTCTCCCTTTCATTTCTACACTCCCTTGGGTTTATCTTTTGAGTTTGTTGCTATATTTTAGAGCTAAAATTGATTAGATTTTCTATCCTTGATTTATTATTGATTATCTTTTTGGGGTTTGTTTATGTCAAGAGCTAATCAAAACCATGGTTTACCTTTGAGAATAGATGCTTGTGTAAACCCTCATACATCTTTTCATTCGACTGATCAAGAGATCCTTGTTAAGGCTAATCATAATGAACAATATAATTTTGATCATGATATAGATGGATACGAAAGATCTCTCTCAGTGGACAATTCCTTTTTCAAGAGCTTGCTAATGCTACTTCTCCTTCATAATTTTTTGATTGATGCACCCTTTAGTACAAAGATTTTACACGGCATTGGTACTATGATGACTTCTTCTAACTCTTTGCATGGTGCATCTTCTTGCTTCCTATCCACCCTTCCTTTTCCATGGACATCTCTTCTTGAGGTAGATCCCCTCATTGTGTTTGCTTCCCATGTTACCACTTCTAGTGTGACCCTCATTTCCTTTGTTCCTCCTTCGATTATCCTCACTACTAGTGTTCCACTTAACTCTCACCCCACTAGTTCCATCCATTTCTCTTTACTCACCAATGTCATCCCTTCATCTTACCTTACTAGTATCACACCTTCCTCTTTCCCTTATAATGTTGTTTTTCATCCCTCTAGTGTCATATATTTGCCTGTTGTTCCCCATCCCCTTTATACTCCCTCTACTATTATCCATGCTACTATTATCATCACCATCCCCATTTCCATCCTTAATATACTATAGCAAAAACTAGATAGAGATGAGAAGAAAGTTGATTCCATGTCTAGTGGGAAAAAGGCTATTACTTATTCTCCAACATGTTGCATGCCTTGTGTATTTGAAATTGTGACCTATCCACTACTTGTTGATTTTGTGGCACCTCACTTTGAATCATAATATCATAAAGGTGGCCCTAAGCCTTGAATGCAACATGTTTAAACTATACTTATGGTGCCAACATTTTGTTTAAGTTATTTCCTCGTACTATAAGAGACTATGCTATTTAGTGGTTCTATTATTTAACTCTTAGTTTTATCCATTTTTTATCAACTAGCTATAACCTACCTTAATGATTTCTAAGTGAATATGGGTCTAGAAACTAATGTTCCAATTTACTTGAGTACGCTCAAGGTTTTGGGGTGGAGGGCCTAGCTTGATTGGCTAAAACATCATGTTGTAGGCAAGAGGTCATGAGGTCTAGTCTCCCCTCTGTCCTTGTGGTATCGGAGAGTGTGTCGCGCCAACATCATCGGTCACGTGAAAAAAGTTTACAAGGCACATTGCAGTTTATAGGGGGCTACTTGATTCCTGCAGTCTAAAAAAAAAGTACACTCAAGGTTTTAGTAAACACATCAATGATTGCCATTTGATTTCAATCTCTATGCTAAAATGAAACACCATGTCCTTGATGATGATTTGCAAAGTATTTTTGTTAAGGACCTATTATCACCTATCTAAGATAATGTATACTTGAACAACTATGCTTCTTTCATGGACCTTTGTGCTCATGTTAAGAATGTAGAACTTGACTTGCTTGATTCTAATGGTTTTAAATATGGGTCTTCCTATACATCCTTCACCCCTACTCACCTTTCCAAATTTCAAATGTCAAATATTTTCCCAAAGAATAATGAGAAGAAAGAAACCAAATCTAATGTTCACATGGCTACTCCTAATGCTCTTTCTAGTAAACCTCAAACAACCAGAAAGTTCACAAGATTGATTGAACCTCTAGATAATGTGCTTCAAAGTTTATGAATTCTAATTTGACAACTCTTCCTCCCATTCATCTATTGTCTACCTAGAAGACCCCTTAAAGGATATAATGAAAATGATTTTCGTAATTATTACAAGTTTATGGTCATCACATTGTTTTATATGGATCTCAAAATTAAGGTATATGCTTTAAAATCGTAATGTTAATAATGGGGACAATCATTCAGTTGCCCACCTAATCAAAACTTTTATATATATATATATATCATTTTCCTTCACATTCTCAATCTAATAATATAGATTCTCAATAGGTGTCCAAGCAACTTGCTGATTCTATGACATACACATATGAATAGAGATTTTATGGATATGCAACACATTGTTTCATCTTCCAACTCTCCTATGGATTCTCCTATGGATAATTTTGTGGTGATGGTTGACGTTAGATCTTCTTCTCCTCTTGCACCTTTGGTTATTTCATTTTATGATAAGAAGATTCCTCACAAGAATTAATATACACCATTATATGTTCATGATACCATCCATGGCCATCCATGCGATGACATCCTTATCAATCTAATGATTTAATTTAACATTTACATGGAATATTTTTTAGATGATCATCATGTGTAGCAAGATAGTTATGCACATTCGAGCATCTCACTGATGATGACTAATGGTCTCCTCACTGAGACTTTGGGATGCATAATATTGCCTCTCCAAGTGGGGCTTAAGGAAATTGAGGTCTTGTTTAATGCTATTCCATCTTTTGATATATTTTCAATGACACTTGGAAGGCTTTGACTAGAGTAGCTAAGGGTGGTTCCCTCTATGGTTTATCAATGTTTGAAATGCATTCATGGTGAGAGACTTGTGAAAGTCAAAAGTGATGCATATGTGCTTGTTTATGAATTAAGTCATTTTACAATTGACACATATAAATACTCCAAAAGAAGCTCCTTATGACCGTAAGGATAAGGTTCATATGTTATATGCATTTATAACAAAGGACCCAAGAACAAGTTATGAAGCAAAATATGTAGCAAATGAAGCTCTATTCATTATTACCTCCCAAGATGTCTCAAGAGAAGAAAAGCAAGTTGCAATTCTTGTCCTCCACCATAAGGAAAGAAAAAGCAAGATGTTTTTCATCCTCAATATAGACCCAAGCAAGGAAGGTTTCATACCTATCCTCTAAAGAAGAATAATCAAATAAGATTTGGCAATCCCTTTGCTACATCTTCTTAAGGCGCTTCCTCCACATGGGTTCCAAAGCAAAATACAAAATTCCAAAGGCACAAATTGATCCTACTCCAAAATCACATGAGTAATGGATAAGGAAGGGTAGCACACCCATTCCTCATATCTCAAGTTCATTTACTAAAAGTGATACATATTGTCATGATTAAATTCACATATTTGAAGTTGGTTACAAATCACACAATTTGAATGATGACTCAATGGATGAATCTATCATTGGTTGAGATTCAAACCTTCTACACTCTACATAATTACATCTATACAAATATTATTGAGACAATGTCTCCCACTTGGGAGCATATCCTTTATGGCATTGATCTCTTTTCTATTGCATTGATGATATTTTATATGATTCAAATGCTTATGATTAGATTGATGGTTTATTTTCTTATGATGATTATAGTATCTTTGATGATTACCACACCCACACCTTATGTTTCTATGCTTTCTCAAGCTTATGCTAGCCATGATCATATCTTATGCTAACATGCTCTATGATGATTATGCCTTTTTCCTAATGCTTATCATAATGATAGCTCACATTTGTTTGTTCTTACATGATATTTTATCTAAAATTAATGGTTACTTCCATTTATGGTCCTATTTGAGGGCAGCATTGAGGGCATAAAGTGCTACCTACCATTACACGTGCTTTCATGAACATACCTTATTATCTTTTTATGGTATCACATGATATTGTCCTTACATTCCTATATGCATATTATGCTTTCCATGGTTAATATCATTTTACAATTTTGTTTTACTTTCCTCCAAATTAATTGCATTCTTTGCATATAACTAATTGGAGGGTGGGTTACAAGGTCACTAACATTCCTTCTTAAGTATGGTTTTAGTGATTAACTCATAATTAAATGTCACTTTAAAATTGTACATTATTTTTTCTACCTCAAGGCGATATTTATTGGTTTGTTACCCTTAGGTGGTATCCTTGTTCCACCACGCGTGGAATATCTCTCAACCCCTTTTTCTCTTTTTATTTTCTTTTGATTGTAGATAATGTATTCTTGTTTTAAATGCCTATATGAAGCTACTTATTGAATTATTTTATATTTTGCAAGTTTCCAAGATTGATCACTCATTTCAAAGGAGTCATTATGGAGAAGTGACACCAATATCCGTATTTGTATCATTTTATGAGTGTTTGAATACATTTATGTTGTTATTGGATACTTGATTTTACTTCAACGTCCATCTTCATTGTAGTTCAAATTCAAGTCAAAGTGGGGACAAAATGTAATGGTGAGAATTGAACACCTTACATTTTTCCTTGTTATTTTGGGCACTTTGAATTAGTTATTCCTTAAGGATATGAAAAACAGATCTTGATTGTGATTATAAGGTCAACTTTTCTCCATTTTAATCAAGGGAGTCCAATTAGGAGTTCTTTCCTATGGATAAACCATTTTTTTAGTTTTGGCACCTTGACATTTATGTAGGGTTGTTGAAGTCTTAGGGTGATCCAAAGTATCATGGGGAAGAAGACAAACTTGTGTGCATATCTAGGAAACTTTATATTTTTCTACTTTTGGTAAGTTTATCACTTCTATCAGTGGTGACCATGTCACCCACCAAGGTGAATACATGAATCCTATTGGTGAATTTTTTGAAAGTAGTGAACAATAGATTAAGAATTGGTGAATTTTTTTTTATTCGTAAGTTAAGCATAAGGGTGAAGGGCACACAATCTATTGAGAGGGGGGAGAAGCGGGGAGGGCGGGAGGGAGGGTCGGGGGGCGGTGGGGTGAATCAATAGATCTAAACAATTCCATAATTCTTCTATCACAATTATAAGAATATATGATTCTTCACAGTAAACCCCACATAGCAATTAAGTGCAAACAAACAAAATAAGGCACACAAGAGAACACCAGATGTATGTGGAAACCCAAGATGGGAAAAACCACTATGAGAATAACTGCTTGGATCTATTGCCCAAATCTAGCCTCACAATATAGAAAATGTACAAGTGAATTTTACACACTGAAGTAGGCACCAACCTACCAAAGACACCAATCCCCTAATGTGCTTGTAGGCACCAACCTATTGGAGACACCAATGCCCAACTAAAACAATACAACAGGTAGAACACCTGTCCTACTAGATTACAATGATAAAGCTTGTGAATCTTCAATGAAGCACATACACATGTCAGAGTCACAGTTGACACTCTTGCTCTCTGCAAATGATCTTCTAATATAGGCACACACTCTGGAACCTTTTACCTTTACCACCTTCTCTTCAATTTTCACCAACGACCAACTCTTCTTCACACATGTGTAATTTTAATTCATGTGGTCACACCTAGATATATAGATGCTTCCTAATGCATTTAAACATTTGAAATATATACATGGCATTACATTAACACTCTTTCATGTCGGCCAGGGATCC
This sequence comes from Sequoia sempervirens, assembly GCA_007258455.2. Lineage (NCBI taxonomy): Eukaryota > Viridiplantae > Streptophyta > Pinopsida > Cupressales > Cupressaceae > Sequoia > Sequoia sempervirens. Next base: position 22,643 of record VDFB02362097.1, read on the forward strand.
TCAAATAGCCAGGATGATATAGGGTGGACCTAAATTCAAATTACATGAAACGTGTAACAAAATGGTCCAAAAGTAATTTTTCTTGCTGCCAAAATAACTTGATGCCATATGCTACCACATGAACCTCAAGAAAGTCATATCTTAACACCACACAAGATTTGAATTATGCATGCTACTAGCCATTACCACACATGCCTTGAACATGAATAGATTGACAGACAAGAGCAAAGAGCCTTCTATCACTTCAAACTTCTTGCACACTTAACATATCCTCTAGAAACTTAGGAAACTGATAAAACTAGTGTAGACATACTCTCCTTCCAAACCGTAGAGCAAAAATGCATTTCTAAAAGAAATGTTGACCATTATTGTATTTCCAGAGAAATCTCTCTTCCCAAAAGATATCCTTGAACAAAAAAATGCTGATATAGACTTATAGACCACCACAAACATAGATAATAGATGTAATCAAGATATTGCAAGCATACACTAGTCATACAAACACTCCTTAACAACTAATACTATATATTTCTTGATTTTGCATCTAGACAGTAAAATTACCAACATTGATCAGATTGAACATTTGACATACAACATGCTTCCAGAACTTTAAGTCAAGGGGAATGTAATGATAATTCAAAGTACTCCTACAATCTCTTTCATCCTTAACAAACTTTGACAACATTTGACAATAACCTTGGACATCAATGACAACCTATGTTCAACAGTCTCCTCCGTTGTCATTGATGGAAAACAACAAAATGTTGGGACACCAAAAGAACTGTTGGGCCACCAAGCACACCTTTACAATGATTTCTTTTCTGTATAATTTTCCCCCTATGGAAGATGTAGCATTTTTAGTCCACTATTCTTTTTGAGCAATTCAATGTTTTGAGCTCACTCTCTCCCCCTTTGACATTAATGGTAAAGGGTCAACAATCCAGAAACTTGCTTCCTAGATAGACTCCCCATGAGTCCACGTAACACATCTTCTGAAAATACTCCGCAAGACCACCAAGCCTTCTTGTGGCACTCCCCCTCAACATGTGTTTCCTCTTGATTCAAGAGGAGGGAGCAATAACTCCCAACTTCTGTCAGAGAAATTCAAATGTCTCCTTAGGAAGTGGCTTTGTGAATATAATTGCTACTTGCTCCTTTGTATCAACATACTCCAACTTCACCTCCTTCTCTACAGCCTTCTCCCTCAAGAATTGATACTTGATTGCAATGTGTTTTATCCTTGAGTGCATCATCTGATTCTTTGAAATGTTTATGGCACTGGTGTTGTCACAAAGAATAGAGATATGCTCATCAAACTCAATCTTCATTTCCTTCAAATTTTGCTTCATCCAAAGAACTTGAGTGCAACATGATGTTGCAACAATGTATTTTGCTTTTGCTGTAGATAAGGAAACTGATTCATGTTTCTTACTCAACTAGGACACCAATCTGTCACCAAGAAAGAATGCTCCTCCACTTGTTCTCTTTCAGTCATCAACACATCCTTCCCAACCTGCATCTGTGCATGCAGTCAGAGAATTTTTTTCACTCTTTGGATACTATAGTCCAAATTATTCAGTAGCCTTCAAATATTTGAATATCCTCGTCACTGCTTTTACACGAGTTCTTTTAGGTTTTTCTTGAAATTTGGAAATCATTCCAACAACCTGAATTATATTTGGTCTAGATGTTGTCACATAGAACAAACTACCAATCATGGATCTGTACAAAGTTTGATTTGTCGAAGTAGAGTCATCATCTTTACTCAAATTGCATCCTGTAACCATAGGTGTTCCAATAGGTTTACAATTTTCCATCTTGAACTTTCTTAGCATCTCTTTTATGTACTTGTGTTGTGAAAAAAATTCCTTTGTTTGATTGTACAATTTGCAACCTAAGAAAGAAATACAATTCTTGTAGCATAGACATTTCAAATTCATTTTGCATTGCCTTATGAATTTCTTGCACATATCTTCATTGCTACCTCCAAAGATGATGTCATCCATATAGACCAAAACTATCAACAATTGATCTCCTTTTGTTTTTATGTACAAATTACTATCTGCACATCGTCTCTAGAATCCTTGTTGCTGTAAGTATCCATCCTACCTTGAATACCAAGCTATGCGAGCTTGTTTGAGTCCATACAAAGCCTTCTTCAATTTGCAAACATAATTTGGATTGTTAGAACATTGAAATCCTTCCGATTGTTCAATATAAACCTCTTCTTCTATTCGTCCATTCAAGAATGTTGACTTCACATCCATTTGGTAAACATTGAAGTTCTTGAATGCAAAAATAGCTAAAAAAATCTTGATTGCCTTTAGTCTTGCCATCAAAGAAAATGTCTCTTCAAAGTCTATGCCTTCAACCTGAGCATACCCTTTACACACGAGTCTTGCCTTGTTCTGGATCACTTCATCTTCTTCATTTAGCTTGTTTATGAAAAGCCACTTGGTTTGCAATCACATTCTTTCCTTTAGGTCTTGGGACAAGTTCCCAGGTTTCATTCTTCATGATTTGATTCAATTCTTCTTCCATAGCTTCTATCCAACCTTTCTCTGTGCTTGCTTCTTTGTATGACTTAAGTTCTATCTTTGACAGTAATGCAAAGTGTACTTGCTCACTTTCTCTGTCAAGTCTCTTCCGGGTTAGAACCCCACTATGTTTGTCTCCTATGATCTAGTCTACAGAGTGATTTTTTTTAACATACTTTGTTGGAATTTTTGTAACCTGTTCTGAGTCTTCTATACTACTATGAATTGGTTCTTCATCATCTTCCACTTTCAGAATACCAGTAGACTAAATAGTTTCATCAACTCTCACATTTGCACTTTCTACAATACTCTTCAATATTTTGTATTAACATATGTAAGCTTTACTTCTTAAAGAATAACCAAGAAAAATACCTTCATTAGACCGAGAATCAAACTTACCCAATTTTTTTCATCTCTCTTGATGTAGCACTTACTTCCAAAAATTATGAGGTGTCTGACTGATGTTGGTCTTCCTCTACATAGCTCATATAGTGTCTTTTCAGTCTTGTGTCTGATCTGAACTCTGTTCAGAATGCATACAATAGTTTGTGTAGCTTCTCTCGAGTACATATCTGGTAGATTTTCTTGACATAACATAGTTCTTTCCATCTCCTGTATACTCTGATTCTTTCTTTTTGCAACTCCATTTTTCTACGGAGTTCTAGGAGTAGAGAATTTCCTTCGGATCCCATGCTCTTCATATAATTTGTCATACTTCTCATAAGTGAATTCTCCACATCTGTCTGATCTCAAAACCTTGATTATCCTCTTGGTTTCATTTTCTACTAATTCCTTAAATGCCTTAAACTTCTCAAATGCTTCTAACTTCTCTTTCAAAAATGTTATCTAAGTCATTGTTGGTGTTTTAATTCACACCTCTAGAATGCGGATTAGAAATGGACAACTATGCATAGATAAATTGCTCTTCAAATTAGGAGGGGAAGCTCCCTCTTTGCTGATGTTGTTCAAGAAAGTAAATTAAAACTATTTTTCCTATCTTTTTGTTCAGCTAAGAGCACAAGGTTATAAAACTCAAGCGTCGTATATGAGATTTTCTGTTTTAGAAGTTCAACTATGACAGCCTACTCTAATGACGTTTCTAACTTCTCAAGTAAACGCAGAGCAAGATAGCTATAAATGGACAAGGAAGGATTTTCTGACAAAATTCTTAGATAAACTCTTCTTCTGACATACATCTACTTACTTTCAATGCAAGCTGTAATGGAGATCATATAAGCATAACGCAATAAACAGAAATCTGAGAATTTATATCAGGGCAACAAAGCAAGCACGAGACTTTATTTCCTCAAATTTCAAGAACAAAAGATTACACTTATGGGACAACAGGATTGTAGCAAAATAGGCTTATAGTTTAGCCATCAAACCATAATACATTGACACAAGACACATGCAATGAACAAGAACTTGTAGCTAAAGAGGCTTGCAAACTTTCTCTTACACAAAGTGAACTGACACTGAATAACAACTTGCAGCATTACAAACTTGCAATTTGCTATCACAAGCACGGTTAAGAAAATAATGGGCAAGGCTGCCCTTATTTATATAGAAGCAGAGGAGTAGGGAACACTAAAATCTCCTTGATTTTACAACCAAGACTTGCCAACATGCAAGCTTTATTTCTAAAACTAAACAAGATAAACATCTAACCACCTAATAAAGCATAAAAAAAACAGGAAATGCCAACTATTACAATTTGTTTTCTTTCTCTTCTTCAAAGAGTGGATAAGAATTGAGACAAGAATAGAAAGAAAGCTGGAAGAAAGCTTCTAGATGACTGTTGCTTTAAATATCGTCCACATCCGCCAAAAAGCTGATTTGTTTCTTGATTTTAAGTGGAGAGTGCTGATGAAAATAGAATGTTGATCTACCTTGAAAAAACAATTTCTCCAAAAAAACCTGGGGCTTGGGTTTTGTAGAAAATCACGTTCCGGAGAAACCCAGATGCTCAGAAACTGAAAAAGTTAAATCCATCCTAAAAAAGCGGCCAAAAAGCAGTTTCTAGAAGAGGGAAAAGTTTTTGAATGTTGAAGAGGTTGAAAAAGCAGAGAGATCCATGTGATCAGAAATGGAAAAAGTTGGGTAGCTGTTTTGAAAAAAACAACGTCATGGAAGTTTGGAGCATGAAAAAGAGTTCCTCTTTGCTCACTGATCTCAAAACCATTAAGAACACGGAAAAAGCATGTCGTTTGGGTCTTCAAATCTTCATTGAGAGAAAAGGGAAAATCTTCTTGCTTTAGACGCCAACTTGCAACTTGCAAAAATGAATAATGGAAGACAAAAGATTTCTTAAATAGGTTTTAAGGATAAAAACTCCTTTCATTTTTTGCTTTAAAACTTTTGCATCCAATCCTGAGCAGGTTCATCGAATGTAGACATTGTTTGAATGCTGAATGATGAAAACTTTGAATTTTTTTCAAGGCATTGAGCCTTGGGTGCCAATCTTCTCCTCGAGCACTTTTCCTCTCCAGACTTGGCCAATTTTCTTGAAATTTTAACTTTTTTGCTTTATTTTGGCCTCAGTTTGACTTTAATTTCTGGATGGTTGGAGGATCCTGTGAATTGACAGAGTGATCCATCGTGAAGCTTGACTGATTCTGAGAAGATTATCTTGGAGGAAACTTTGGCTAACAACTTCATTTGATGCTTCAAAATCATGGGTGCCTATCTCCTCCTGGGGCGCCCAGCAAAACCAGTGTTAGTCATTTTTTTTATAATTTCAACCTTTTGTGTTTTCTCATCTCCAAATGAAATTGCAATTCTGGGAGCTAGAATATCCCGATGATCTAGCTGTCAAATTCATTGAATAGCTTGTTGAATTCTAAGGAGGGTGCTCGAGATGCAACATCACTTGAAAAGTTGATTTGGGGCCTCAAAAGCTTGGGCGCCCCTGGCTACTTGGGGCACCCATATTATCCATACTTAGTCTCTTTTTTGGATTTTCAACTTTTACACTTGCTTTTTTATCCTCTGATGAATTCTCATTTCTGGATGATCAGGGTGTCTAATGAACTGATGGCTAGACTCGTTGGATAGGTGAGAAGATTCTGAGGGGGGTCTTCTGGGAATGACATCTCCTGAAAGTTGAATCTTGGGGGTCAAAAGCTTGGGCGCCCCTAGCTAGCTGGGGCACCCAACTCCTCTAGAGTTAGATTTTATTTTGATATTTTCACCTTTGCTTTTGACTTTTAATGTTTTGCTTATGTTTCTCCCTCTGTTCTGCCTTAGATATCTGGTGATTATCAACTCTGATGGACTTGCTGATGGTTCCGTTGGAAAGCTTGATCAAATTTGAAGAAGTCATGCTGGAGGTGTCAACTGCAAATTCACTCATTTAGGCCTCCAAAAGCTTGACCACCTATCTCCTTCTGGGGCGCCCATATCCTCCAAACTTACCATTTTTGCTTGATTTTCAACCTCCGAATTTGAACCTTCATGTTATACCTTCCGTTTGATTTGTATTTTTCTAGTGATTAACAAGTCTGATGATCTGTCAAAGACATCCATTGCGAAGCTGGCAGAATCCTGAAGAGATTGAGCACATTTGCAAACCCTAATTGCTGGATTAAGTCCTCCAAAAGGCTAGGCGCCCCTGGCCACCTGGGGCACCCAGATTTCCCAGACTTAGATTATTTTCTTATGATTTCATGATTTGCATCCTACTTCTTAGTTGAGACCTCTCCGTTTGATCTCAAATTTTGGTTGACCAGTTGATCTGATGACTGCACCGTTGGACTCACTGCAGAGTTGAGAAGATTCTGATCAACATTGCTTGGGAGCACAAACCCTAATTTCATCATTTGATGCCTTGAAAAGTTGGGTGCCTATCTCCTTCTGGGGCACCCATGGTTGGCAGACTTAGTTTTTATTTTGTAAATTTCAACTTCCTCCTTCGTTTGACATGCTTGCCTTAGCATTGCTTGTTGGAGATGAAATTTTTAAAGGCATGAGTGTTTGGGTGCCTAAAATTTGGGCGCTGAAGTTTCCAGAATTAGCCAAAATTTTGCATTTTTCAACTTTCCAACTTCCGTTCTTAGTTCTTAGTTACTGCGTGCATGTTCATCATTTCTCATCTTACATTCGATTGCTTGATGTTCGAATCGACAATTGGCGGCTAAGTGACCTCCATTATGGAGCTCTTGAAAAGCACGAAAATAATAGACCCACTAGGGAAAAACTGATCCTTTTGTGATTCTGACTGCACCAGCTTGATGAGGAAGTATTTTCGACCAATCAAAATCATTTGAACCCTAAAACCAAACTTTCTATTTTTAGAAAATTTTGCCACCATCCATTTCAAAGAAACCTAGAAAAACCAGAAAAAGTTCTATTTTTAGAAAGTTTATAAAGTAGAAATTTTCCCAAAATTTAGGTGAAAAACTAAGATCTGGGTTTTGTAGACTTTGTCGCTCTGAGTAGACCCACCATCAAATCAAAATTTTGAGTTTTTGACCCTCATGCAAGACATGCAAACCCCAATTTTGACCTTTTTTGATGATTTTGACAATACTTTTAACCATTTCTGCAAAATTCCTAATTGTAGCAAATTTTTTAATTTAGGGTACGACAATTGGCTCTGTCTGGGGACCATGTTGGATACTTACGACATAGGAGAACCAAAGAATCTCTCAATTTTTAAGCAAGGACCAATGCCTTATCCATTGGGTATCGGAGTCAACATCATTTCCTAATCGCCTATTTGCAAGACTTTCCCTAAGTCACCTATGACAGGACTTCCTAGAATCACCTAATAGTTGGATTTCCCTAAAAATCACCTAAAACAAGATGCCTAATTACCTAAAACACGACAGAATTGTTACAGAAATGGGAAACACAACATAATTATGACATCACGGAAAGGAGAAACACATCACAAAAACAAAAGAAAGTTATTCCATCTTTGAAGGATGTCATTTCTGCCTGAAAGGCTTAACTTCTCTTCTCATGGGTATTACGAGAGACAAATCTTCTGGGATGAAGATTCTCATATCTTCATACATCCAGGTGGAGGCACCTTGACAAAATTCAGAATATGGCACAAGGAAGGAAGCAGGGACCATTGAGTCACCAACTTTGTTGTCGTTCATCTTTGGGATGTCTTTGTTGTTGAACTCTTCAAACCAATCGATCGCGTTCCAAACCTAGTTTCTATAATACTATAGATGATCCTTTTTGACCTAGAAATATCCTTTGATTGGCTCATCGATAAAATCCACATCCCCTTTAACACATAGGAGTTCAATTCCCATGTCTTCGGTATTTTTGAGGCCTAACAAAAGTGCCTATTTTTCAGCTTTAGTGAATTCCAATTGCAACAATCCTTTAGGGGAGATGATAATTTTCCCTTCTTCTGAACCTACGGTTGAACAACCCCCATGTAAATGCATTGTCCATAGCTTTGCATCCTCTGTTAGTCTCCTTTCAGAACAGGCAATGTTTTGGTGTTCAATTCCTATTTCTGACAGTGTCACAATTACCAAGACCCATTTCTTGATATAGAATTTGGGCTGGGGGGTTTGGAATTTTCACCACCATGAACTGGGATTTGGGTTCAAGTTCTATCTTGATTTTTACTTCCTTCATAGGAATGGTTGCAGACGACCAATCTAACTGCATTGCACCACCAAGATCTCTGTAGAAGCTCTGGCTCAACAACATCTCGTAGCTGGGTGGAATGTCAGCCACTAGGATGGTCATTTTTATCTTTTTCTCTAAGCAAGCTGCCAACCTTACTTGAGTGTCCTTCAATTGTCCAACCAACGACACTGAATCTGATTGAAGTGAATAGCACTCGTTTTGAGTTTCTGTGCAAAAAGTCCCAATGGTTTCATCACTTGTAGAGGCATCACGTTGTTTGAGGCTCATGAATCAATGATACAATTGCTCAATTTAAATCCTCCTATACACAAAGATATATAGAAAGGTTTAGGCTTTTCTTTCTTTGGAACAAATGACTCAAGCAATGTAGGTTGAATTGAAGCTTCTTTCTTTACATGTATTATTCTATCCAGCTGCTCAGGATGATCACAAAGATACTCCAACTGTGAAATCTTAACTTTGGTCTTCATCATGGAGTTTACAATATCAAAATTGGTTGGAGATGAGTCTTGAACAACCACTTCCTTAACTTGTTTTTTAGCTCTCCGCCTCTCTTCTTCTTCCTTTTTCACTTGCAAGTGCAGAGCACCTGTAAACACAGGAAAAGGGTGTCTTTCGTGATTTGCTACAAGAGAGTAGTGTTGTAGGTATTCTTTTTCTTCAATAATGGGTTCACTTTGAAAGTATCTCGGAGCGGAGTCTCCATCAAAGTTGTCTGATTGTGGTAAGACAACATTCAAACTTGGTATAGGGACAAAACTTGAACTGGGTGCAACATCAACATATCCCATAATCTAATTCATTCTAAGTTCTCAGGACATGTAGTACCAGTATGTGCATCAGTATCATGGAAAGAACAAAATATTGCATTTTGTGTATCTTCAACTATTGGTCTTGGTGGAGGTGCTGGCAACCATGACCTATAATTATTGTAAGGCTAAAAAATATTTCTCTTTGACTGGTATGGTTGCTGAAATTGATACTATGGTGGTGGTACTACAAGCATCTCATTGGCTACCTTATGTAGCAGTGGATCTATAGAACTTTGAACCAGAGGCCTGATTGAATCCTTCTTCATCATGCTAGAAGTAATCATATTATCCTCCAACTCGATGGCATGTTCTTGCACATCCGTCAATTCTATATGTATTTTCGTCTTCAAGAAGAAGGCTATCTCTGATGGAAGAGCATGTTGGAATATGGCTTGAGGAGATTGTTTATGGCTTCTAGTGTTGTCATTGATGGCAACTGAAGTCATTATCTTAGTCCACAGATCAAGATCTACTTATACAGGCAGGAAATGTAGAAGGAAGTGTGTTACCGGCAGAAAGCATGGAGAATAGGGTATCCGGTCAGTTAGTCGATCTGTATGCTTCATCAAATCATCATTTTGTGTTGCGGATCTCCAAGAGAGTTTGTTAAGCATCGAAACTATCTTGTTGTCAAGTTTTGTGGTATTGCATTAATTGGTGTATGAGTTAGGAGATTTAGAAGAATGATTTTCTGTTTATTTGCTCATTATGGCCGACTCAATGAATGTAGCATGTCGCGGAAGTATAAGGAATAATTGGTTAATTATTTCTTGTGTTGGTTATTTTGTTTTGGATCAGCTGACTTTGATGGGTGCACATTAAATATAACTTGTCATTTGAGTCGATTGTTGGAGAATATTTCATATTTTGTTAAAGTCGACTTGCAGTGATTAAATCTTTATAGCGTATATATATATGAGATCGGTAATTCATTTTGAAGTGTGTGTGAGTGTGATAAATGATGTATGAAGTGTAAGTGTGTGAAAAGAGAAGAACAAATGTGTGTGAATGAATATCAGAAAATTTGTTGAGTGAATTTTGTTTATGCAACATAAGGGTTTTTGTGTAGCAGTGCAGAGTAGAGCAGAGCAGAAGTGCAAATTGGACAATAGGTCTAGAATTTGTTTAATGTGCCTTATTGGAACTGATCTCAGACATTTGTAGATGCTATCTTCTTAGTTCAACTTCTTGTTGTAATCCAAAAATTTTGTGAGGTAGTGAGCCTTCTTTATTTTGAGCAGTGAGCTCTAGGCAGTGTGCCTGAATGCATGTGCATTCCCTTTTGTTCATACTTTTAACAGAGTATAAATTGTGGATTAATCTCCACCATGGTTTTTCCCTTAATAGGGTTTCCATGTAAACATATTGGTGTTATGGTTCTTTGATTATCTTGTTCATGTGCTTGCATATTTATTTTTGTTTATGTATTGCAAATGGTTTATGATCAGAGTTAAAAGTTTGAATATTGTTGAACACTGATTCATCCCCCTTCTCAGTGTTCCCTGAGTCCAACAATTGGTATAAGAGCATTGGTTCCTCTGCAAAAGTTTAAAAACTTGAGGTGGATCTTGAATTGCAATGGACTCTGGTGGTTTCAATAGTAGCTTATGGTGGCACTTGATGATCTTGATCAGTCTAACACATAAGTCATGGAATTAAAAGAAAATCTTATGGATGTTGAGAAATTCATTCAATCATTGAAGGATAAAATCAATGATTCAAGAGAAAAGAGAAAGGAACTTTGTGATCAACTGAAGCAGAAAGAGAATAAAAGCTTGGAAGATGTTCACCTGAATCAAACCCTAAAAGAGATAACAAGAGAGTGTGAAAAACTTGCTAGGAATAATGCTACTCTAAAACCTAAGATGGAATCTGTGGCGATGAAGCTAACTAAGGAGATTAAAGAAAGAAGAAGAATGAAAGAAATATATGACACAATCCTTAAAAGAAAAATGCATAGAAGAATCTTGATGGGTAATGGTGTGTTATTCATTGGTTCGGAGATTGGCTGCAACAGTAATCTAGAAATAATGAACAAGACTTGAAAGAAAATAATAGTTATTCTACCGATTGATGAACTCACTGTGCAAAATGAGTACAAAGAGAAGTTTAGGATGAGTTACGCTAAGCTCGATGATGGTGACTAAAAGGACAAAAGGATGCAAACTGACAAGAGTGAGGGTTTGGCTAGGAGAAAGGGAGAAGCCCCGGATCTGAAGACACCAAAGTTCAGGATAAGGAAATCCAGGATGAACAAGGAAAAGACATCGCGGTAAGACAACCCAATGCTTTCGGAATTTTAATGGTTCTTTGCTTGCTTGTAATAAATTTGGTCATATGGCTTCTCGATGTAGAAGTAAAATAAATTCAAGCGGTCCATCATTTCCCAGTCAGTGTTTTAGCTGTAATAAGTTTGGTCATAAGTCAATTGAGTGTAGAAGTATGTCTGTGAGTGTAAGGAATGTTAAATGATATACTTGTGGTGGAAGAATTGGGCATGTTGCTAATCAATGCAGGTCAAAGGGAAATAAGTGGAATGAATGGTCTAGACAAAGAAATAGAGTTTGTTACAAATGCAACAGATTTGGTCACATTCCAAAATTCTGCAGGGACAGAAACATGGATAGAAGAGGTCCAGTAAATAGAGGAAGAATTTCGCAGAAAGATGACAAAGGAAAAGGGAAATTGTCTGTGGAAGAGATAAGAGATTAGATGAAAACATGGGTAAAGAAGAGTGAATCGATGAAGAAATAAGTCCATACTGAAAAAGCAGCCTCGGTAATTCCTCCGAAATTGATCTCAGGCCATTGGCCTAGGGGGAGTTTTTCAAGAAAAATATTTTAATCCCCTATGTAGTTCAAAATGCAAAAATTGTCGTGTTGTGATAGAAGTTTGCAAATGCACAAATGATCGGTTACGCGATATGAGAAGTAGAAGGTCCACAGATAAATTTTTCTCTTGTTGTCTGAGAAAATAGAGTAACCGGAACTCCTAGGGCAAAGTATTTAATGTGGAAAAAGGGGTAGGTGCGAAGTTATAAAAGGGTATTGGGAACCCTCATTTGTCACTTTGCGTTGAAGGATAAGAGAAAGAGAGCCTCTGCAGCGAAATTTCAAAAGAAGTAAAGCAAATTTGGCAATGAATTCACCAGGTATTTCTGATCACTTGTTGAGTTCCTAATTTTGTGCTCAAAAGAAAACTTGTTCGATATGGAAAGTAAAATGAAGCAAATCAAAGGAACAATGACTTTGGATGAATATAGTAGTAGGAAGATCAGGGATGTAAGAAATTTGTTGCCAGTCGGTGAATTGAAATGGCTTGAAGGTGCGAAACACAAGAGTTTGGACATTTGGAATGAGTTTCCTTATTTCGTCAATGCGGAAGTGGTCAGGTTTATCTTGAATAGACTAGATGATGATATCCTTACTCTTGGTAAACCCTATCGAATTTTGAAGGATGTGATTAGAAATCTAACTGGATTATGCAATATTGGAGCTGTTCCAAAAAAGAAGTCGATTTGGAACATTGGAGTCGAAACCCTAACTAGAGTAACAAGAGATAAAAGGGCTATGGTAATTTCAATGATCAAAGATCCATTAACAAGGTATATTTCTCATAGGATTTCATACAAAATTTTCTTTAGAAATAGGGAAAGACCAACCTCGGCAGGTGCAGTATATATCGCTCATAAAATGATAATGGAAGATGAATACTTTGATCTATGTGGATTGCTGAAGGATCGGTTGATGGAAAATGTGCAACTGACAAAAGATGCAGACTACCCCTTCAGGTTTGGTACCCTAGTTGTATGCATTATGATGTATTTTTTGAATTGCTTGCATCAGAATGATAACGTGGTATGGAAAGGAAGTGAACCCGTTTGTAAGCAAATTTTTAATCATCTCAATACTCTGGAAAATTGTGAGCAAGTTTATGAAAAATTATTTAGAGAATTGTTGGGAAAGTTTGGAATAGTTGGCATCTCCCTTCTGGTAAGAGCAGTTGAAGTTGGGTCTTCTTCTGGTAAGGTGGAGAAGAAGCAGAAAAGGGCTCTAGAGTTTTAAGATAACATTACCTTGACAAATCTCCAAAGACCGAAGAAAAAGGAAAAGAGCAAGTAATTGTGGATATACCAGATGAAGATTCTGATGACTACACTCCAAAAGATGAACCGGAATCGGTGGAACCAAACATAGTGATAGCAAAAGGAAGCGATGAAGAAAGCACTCTATTCAAAACAAAGATACTGCAGATTGTTTAGGAGGAAGATGGAATGCAAAAGATTGTTGACATATGGTTAGATGGACCATCATATGAACATGACTTGATTGAAGAGACTCTAGGCAGTTACTTTGTGCACAACAACATTGAATTGGGAAGTTTGCAGAATGTACTTCCAAAAGAGTTGATTGAATGTATGAAGGAGGCTATGGCCTCTGTGCCTCAGGAAATGAAAGAGGAAGAAGTAATTTTACATCTAGAGGAGTAGTATAGGCTCTCTCATCAAACTAAAAAAGGAAATGAATGTGTTAACGAAATGCATTGACTCAACAAATAAGGTCTACAATTATTTCCTTCGGTGGCCTCATGTGGTTGGTAAATATAAGGACAAGCTGGAGCAAATTGAGAGTGAGTTAAGCAAAATTGGTCAGGATTACAATATGTTTCAGGACCAGGATGGAGCAGTCAAGAAAAAGATTCATGAGTTATAGGCTGAACATGCAAAGGTTCACTTTTCCAGAAACACCCTTATGGATACTTTCTGGAAAGTAAAGGATTTAACTGAATGCAAATTGGAGTAGCAAATTGAGATTCTGAAGAAAGGAGAGAAGTTGGAAGAAGCGATTACAATTCCAAAATACCTCATTCAGATCATCAACCAGACATCATAAAACAACAGTTTGATAATAATTATTGGGATTGTTGTGGATGCTTGGAAGAAATTTCTTCCAGAGATGAAGGATAAGTATAAAATAATTTTCTGATTTGTGCAACAATTGCACTTCAAATTTTGAATTTTTGAAAGGGGGAGTGAGAGCTTAGTGAAGAATATATTTTTCATTGATGTCAAAGGGGGAGAAGAGCAGTGAAAAATTCCTTGACATTCTAAGGGGGAGCAGTGTTTTGTTGTGTTTTGAAATTTTGAGTTTTGGTTTTGACACTTAATCATTTTTCACTAAGTGTTGCCATCAATACCAAAGGGGGAGATTGTTGGAATATGGATTGAGGAGATTTTTTATGACTTCTAGTGTTGTCATTGATGGCAACTGAAGTCATTATCTCGGTTTGCAGATCAGGATCTACTTATACCGGCAAGAAATGTAGAAGGCAGTGTGTTACCGACAAAAAGCATGGAGAACAGGGTGTCCGGTCAGTTAGTTGATCTGTATGCTTCACCGGATCAATATTTTGTGTTGCAGATCTCCAAGAGAGTTTGTTAAGCATCAAAACTATCTTGCTATTAAGTTTTGTGGTATTGCATTAATCGGTGTATGAGTTAGGAGATTTAGAAGAATGCTTTTTTGTTTTTTTGCTCATTGTGGCTGACTCAATGAATGTAGCATGTTGTAGATGTATAAGGAATAATTGGTTAATTATTTCTTGTGTTGGTTATTTTTTTTTGGCTCCCAACTATAGTCTAGCAGACTTTGATGGGTGCGCATTAAATATAAGTTGTGATTTGAGCCGGCTGTTGGAGAATATTTCATATTTTGTTAAAGCCAACTTGAAGTGATTAAATCTTTATAGCGTATATATATGAGATCAGTAATTCATTTTGAAGTGTGTGAGAGTGTGATAAATGATGTATGAAGTGTGTGTGAAAAGAGTAGAAAAGATGTGTGTGAACGAATATCAGAAGATCTGTTGAGTGAATTTTGTTTATCCAACAAAAGGGTTTTTGTGTAGCAGTGCAGAGCAGAGCAGAGCAAAAGTGTGAATTGGACAATAGGTCCAAAATCTGTTTAATGTGCCTTATTGGAACTGATCTCAAGCATTTGCAGATGCTATCTTCTTAGTTCAACTTCTTGTTGTAATACAAACATTTTGTGAGGCAGTGAGCCTTCTTTATTTTGAGCAGTGAGCTCTAGGCAATGTGCCTGAATGCATGTGCATTCCCTTTTGTTCATAATTTTAATAGAATATAAATTGTGGATTAATCTCCACTGTGGTTTTTCCCCTAACAAGGTTTCCACGTAAAAATATTGGTGTTATGGTGCTTTGATTATCTTGTTCATGTGCTTGCATCTTAATTTTTATTTATATATTGCAAATGGTTTATGATCAGAGTTAAAAGTTTGAATATTGTTGAACACTGATTCACCCCCCTCTCAGTGTTCCCTGAGTCCAATAGAGCATTTATGAAGCAGCTCATCAGAATATCCAGTGATGGATTAAGTGTAGAAGAAATTTGTGAAACAAGACGATTAAATCTTGCTACAAACTCCCTCATGGGATCATTGTACTCCATCTTTGAATTTGCAAGTTGGGCAAACAACTAATGACTATCTTCAGCAGGTTTGAATCTCACCAAGAATTTATCGCTCATAGTTTCCCAGCTTGTAATAATTCCTAGCTCTAGATGATTGAACTGGTCAACAACATTCCCAACTAGAGTCTCCACATAGAGATGCATTGCGATGTCTTCAGGTGCCACGTGCAAGATGGCATAGACTGTTGAGAAGGAAAAAAGATGATCATCGGGATGTTGAGTTCCATCGCTGTGAAATCTGGAAAGTGCTTCCTTGACCCTTTAGGTAACTCATGATGTACCCGCAATGCCAAAGGTCCAATGTTGTTACCCCAAGGTAATGGGAGTGGACGTCTCAGATTTCTGCCAACATTATTGTTGTTATCACCCATTGCTTCTGGCTGGATCACGCAATAGGGTGCCAGATGGTCATTCCCGTGTCATAAAGCGTAAGATTTCTTGAAGTTTTATGCCACATGCCCCATAGTGGGCACCAAAAACTGTTGGCATTTGAATTCACACCTCTGGAATGTGGATTAGAAGCGAAAAGCTATGCACAGATAAACTACTCTTCGAATTAGGAGGAGAAGCTCCCTCTTTGCTGATGTTGTTCAAGAAAGTAAATTAAAACTAATTTTCCTATCATTTTTTTCAACAAAGAGCACAAGGTTATAAAACTCAAGCGTCATAGCTGAGATTTTTTGTTCTAGAAGTTCAACTACTAATTAAGCCTACTCTAATGAGGTTTCTAACTTCTCAAGTAAACGTAGAGCAAGAGAGTTAGAAATGGACAAGGAAGGATTTTCTGACAAAATACTTAGATAAACTCTTCTTCCAACATACATCTACTTACTTTCAATGCAAGCTGAAATGGAGATCATATAAGCATAACACAATAACAGAAATCTGAGACTTTATATCAGGGCAGCAAAGTAGACACAAGACTTTATTTCCTCAAATTTCAAAAACAAAAGATTACACTTTTGGGACAACAGGATTGTAGCAAAATAGGCTTACAGTTTAGCCATCAAACTAGAATGCATTGACACAAGACACATGCACTGAACAAGAACTTGTAGCTAAAGAGGCTTGCAAACTTGCTCTTACACAAAGTGAACTGACACTGAATAACAACTTGCAACATTACAGGATTGCAATTTTCTATCACAAGCACGGTTAAGAAAATAATAGGCAAGGTTGCCATTATTTATACAGAAGCAGAGGAGTAGGGAACCCTAAAATCTCCTTGATTTTACAACCAAGACTTGCCAATATGCAAGATTTATTTCTAAAACTAAACAAGATAAACATCTAACCACCTAATAAAGCATAAAAGAAAGGAAATGCCAACTATTACAATTTGTTTTCTTTCTCTTCTTCAAAGAGTGGATAAGAATTGAGACAAGAATAGAAAGAAAGCTGGAAGAAAGCTTCTAGATGACTGTTGCTTTAAATATCATCCACATCTGCCAAAAAGCTAATTTGTTTCTTGATTTTAAGTGGAGAGTGTTGCTGAAAATAGAATGTTGATCTGCCTTGAAAAAACAATTTCTCCAAAAAAAAACTGGGGCCTAGGTTTTGTAGAAAATCATGTTCCGAAGAAACCCAAATGCTCAAAAACTGAAAAAGCTAAATCCATCCTGAAAAAGTAGCCAAAAAGCAGTTTCTAGAAGAGAGAAAAGTTTCTCAATGTTGAAGAGGTTGAAAAAGCAGAGATCCATGTGATCAGAAACGAAAAAAGTTGGGTGGCTATTTTGAAAAAGCAATGTCGTGGAAGTTTGAAGCACGAAAAAACGTTCCTCTTTGCTCACTGATCTCGAAACCACGAAGAACACCGAAAAAGCATGTTGTTTGGGTATTCAAATATTCGTTGAGAGAAAATGGAAAATATTCTTGCTCTAGACGCCAACCTACAAAATTGAATAATGGAAGACAAAAGCTTTCTTAAATGGGTTTTTAGGATAAAAACTGCTTTCATTTTTTTCTTTAAAACTTTTGCATCCAATCCTGAGCAGGTTCATCAAACGTAGATTTTGTTTGAATGCTGAATGGTGAAAACTTTGATTTTTTTTAAGGCATTGAGCCTTGGGCGCCAATCTTCTCCTGGGGCGCTTTTCCTCTCCAGACTTAGCCAATTTTCTTGAAATTTCAACTTTTTTGCTTGATTTTGACCTCCGTTTGACTTTGATTTTTGGATGCTCGGAGGATACTGTGAACTGACGGAGTGATCCATTGTGAAGCTTGACTAATTCTAAGAAGATTATCTTGGAGGCAACATTGGCTAAAAAATTCATTTGATGCTTCAAAATCATGGGCGCCTATCTCCTCCTGGGGCGCCTAACAAAACAATGTTAGTCATTTTTCTTAAAATTTCAACTTTCTGTGTTTTCTCATCTCCAAATGAATTTGCAATTTCGGGAGCTAGACTATCCTAATGATTTGGTTGTAGATTTTGAATAGCTTGTTGAATTCTAAGGAGGGTGCTTAGGATGCAACATCACCTGAAAAGTTGATTTGGGGCCTCAAAAGCTTGGGCACCATATTATCCATACTTGTCTCTTTTTGGATTTTCAACTTTTACACTTGCTTTCTGATCCTCTGATGAATTCTCATTTCTGGATGATTGGGGTGTCTGATGAATTGATGGCTGGACTCATTGGATAGCTAAGAAGATTCTGAGGGGGGTCTCCTGGAATGACATTTCCTGAAAGTGAATCTTGGGGGTCAAAAGCTTGGGTGCCCCTGGCTAGCTGGGGCACCCAACTCCTCCAGAGTTAGATTTTATTTTGAGATTTTCACCTTTGCTTTTGAATTTTAACATTTTGCTTTTGTTTCTCCCTTTGTTCACCTTCGATATCTGGTGATTATCAACTTTGATGGACTTGCTGATGGTTCTGGTTGGAAAGCTTGATCAAATTTGAAGAAGTCATGATGGAGGTGTCAACTACAAATTCACTCATTTAGGCCTCCAAAAGCTTGGGTGCCTATCTCCTTCTGGGGCGCCCATCTCCTTTAGACTTAACCATTTTTGCTTGATTTTCAACCTCCAGTTTTGAGCCTTCATGTTATACCTTCCATTTGATCTGATTTTTTGGTGATTAACAAGTCTGATGATTTGTTGAAGACATCCACTACGAAGCTAGTAGAATCCTGAAGAGATTGAGCACATTTGCAAACCCTAATTTTTGGATTAGGTCCTCCAAAAGATCACCTGGGGCGCCTAGAGTTCCCAGACTTAGATTATTTTATGATGATTTCATGATTTGCATCTTACTTCTTGGTTGAGACCTCTCTGTTTGATTCAAATTTGGTTGACTGGTTGATCTATGACTGTGTTGTTGGACTCACTGCGGAGTTGAGAAGATTTTGAACAACATTTCCTGGGAGCACAAACCCTAATTTCATCATTTGATGCCTTGAAAAGTTGGGCGCCTATCTCCTTTTGGGGCGCCCATGGCTGGCAGACTTAGTTTTTATTTTGCAAATTTCAACTTCCTCCTTCGTTTGACGTGCTTGCCTTAGCCTTGCTTGCTGGAGATGAATTTTTTTCTAAGGCATGAGTGTTTGGGCGCCTAGATTGAGCTAGGGCACCTAAAGTTTCCAGAGTTAGCCAAAATTTTGCATTTTTCAACTTTCACAACTTCCCTTCTTCGTTCTTCATTCTACGTGCACGTTCATCATTTCTCATCTTCTGTTCAGTGCTTGAATGTTTGAATCTGACACCTCGCAGTTGGATGACCTCCATTAATGGCCTTGGAGCTCCTAAAAAGCTTCTGAAAAAGCAGAATAGACCCGCTAGGGAAAAACTGATCCTTTTGTGATTCTGATTGCACTAGCCCGATGAGGAAGTATTTTCGACCAATCAAAATCAGTTTAAACCCTAACAACCAAACTTTCTATTTTTAGAAAATTTTTGCCAACATCCGTTTCAAAAGAAAACCTAGAAAAACCCAGAAAAAAGTTATAATTTTAGAAAGTTTCTAAAAATAGAAATTTTCCTAAAATTTAGGGCCGAAAAACTAAGATATAGGTTTTGTAGACTTGGTCGCTCTGAGTAGACCCAGATTGTCATATTTTGAAAATTTTGAGTTTTTGACCCTCATGCAAGACATGCAAACCCCAATTTTGACCTTTTTTGACGGTTTTGACAAGACTTTTAACCATTTTTGTAAAATGCCTAAGTGTAGAAAAAAATAATTTCGGGTACAACAATCATCCTAGTGTAATCATCAATGAACATCATGAAATACCCATCTCCTTGTAGACTTTTAGTTCTCATAGGTCCATACAGATCTGTATGAACCACATCTAATGGTTTTTATGTGGAATACTCCTTAGCAGGATATTTGCTTTTTGTATGCTTCCCTTCATGACATGGCTTGTAGCTGATTGATTGAGGCTTCTTAATCTTTAGCATATCCCAGACCATCCCTCTTGAAATAATCTTTAAAATATCATCAAAGTTCATATGTCCCAACCTTTTGTGCCAAAGCCAACTTTCATCTCTGCACATTGAGACAACTCTATCCATTCAACTCACTAAGATGATAATTATCACTGTCTATCTTGCTTCCTTATGTAATTAGTTCACCGATACTTGATTCTTTGATTTCACAAAACTTTAGCACTAAAATTTTGAAAATTTTGGCCTTAATTAGAATTTCATCCTTGAGGGTAATTAGGAGAAAATTGTTGAAGAAATCATCTATCAAGCCTTCAATTTGGTTTGGAAATTTTCTCATATTCAATTTAGTAGTCATACACAAAACCAAGTTGTAGTTTGGTTAAATCTCTTGTAAAATCCTCAAAGGCACCATGGTTGAAGTGATTCAAAATATTTTTTATGAATTTAGTCCAACTAGGTTCAAGATGGGCCTTCAAATACGTATTAGACACACGTGACAACTGAGAGGGGGGGTGAATCAGTTGTGCATTAAAAACTTCAAAAACTTATTAAGTATTAGGATGAATGTAAACAAATGAAACAACACATCCACAATCATTCATGATAGAACACCAACTTTTACGTGGAAAAACCTATAAGGAAAAAACCACAGTGAGGATTAACTCACTATATGAAAACCAAAACTTATTACAAGAGTCTCACTGCCTAAGGCTCACTGCCCAGAGGACTCACTGTCTAAAAGGAGAAAGGCTCACTACCAAGGGGTCACTACCTAGGAAGATTACTTCTTTCGTATTACAAAGAAATAGTTACAAGGAGGTTCACTACTTCAGAGAAATTGGAGAAACCACCACAATGTTTCTTTACCATCCATAACCTTTAGCTCATTGCCACTAGTGACTTCTTGCACACTAAACTATAGACACCTTTTGTTCATTGCTTCTAGTAGTCTTAGGAATTCATGCTTGCACTTAGATATCAACACATAATCACACATGCATCATTCCACCACACACATATTCAAAGACTTTACCTTACATATATACCTTCTAAAACCTCAAATAACCTTCACTAGGTTGGATCTAATGAAACGTATGCACCTCAATCGTGCAACCACTAAATAGGTTGACACCAAACACCTCTATGGTG
Source organism: Sequoia sempervirens (assembly GCA_007258455.2). Taxonomy (NCBI): domain Eukaryota; kingdom Viridiplantae; phylum Streptophyta; class Pinopsida; order Cupressales; family Cupressaceae; genus Sequoia; species Sequoia sempervirens. Next base: position 43,631 of record VDFB02362097.1, read on the forward strand.
GAAAGAAGTAAGGGTGGACCACATCAAGGGTTATCCAAGACCCAAATCTACACCGACATGCTACACCAGGCTTCCACAAACCATGAGGCTCATCCAAAAACAATGCTAACACACCAGGTCAACCAAACGACATTAATATTATCAAGCAACCACATTCACACTTCACCAAGGCCAAAAACATCTTGCGGACTATGTAGCAACAAATTACACAACACCCTAAAATATTCCATCATCAATTGAATATTCAAAACCACTGGCGCAAGCACATGAAACTAAGAATACTATCATCCTATGCAACCAGTCAAACTACCATAGGGAAACAACTCAAGAACCAAGCTTGTGGAATAGCTGAACACTAGAAAAACCAAGGGAAGGTAGTTATAGGCAATATTAGCACATTCCCAAATCTACAAGACAAGAAACTTTAGCACAGAGAAATGCGAAGCATTTCCATTTCTCTAGATATCCCTCTTTAAAAGCTAGAGATAGTCCAACACACTGTCAAACATATCTTCTACTAGTGCACGATCCATAACCTAAAACTATATCTATATAACACCTTCAAAGACCTCTGATCATCACTTTCAAACCACACAAGCACATATTCAAGAATGAAGAAATGTAGAGCAAAATACAAAACACTTCACAATCACCTTGTACAATCTTTATGCAATTTTTCTCAAAAGAACTTGGAAACCAAGTGACCCTACTGCATCTACAACACCTACTCAACACCATACACACCTTCTCAACATATCCATACCAGAGGTTGATATCAATGACAACACTAATGATTACATAGTGCAACAATCTTCCCCTTTGTCAATGATGGCAAGATCTGCTAAAAAACCATCAACAACAAAAGAAAAAACAAAAGCAACTCTATATCTCCAATACTCAAGCATCTTTCCCCTTTACATCAACTCTCCCCCTTACTTGATCATTTCTTTCCCTGTGTTTTTCAAACTTCTCTCTCCACTTCTCTCTCCCTTTCTTAAACATTTCTTTCCCTATGTTTTTTGGACTTCTCTCTCCCCCACCTACATACTTCACTTCAAGCACAAAATGTGCCCCCCTTACTGCACTAACCAAAAACACCACTACCTACTCCCCTTGAGAGGTAGCCTTCATCATTCCATGACAAAGAATATATCTTGAATTCTAGTTGAAAGGAGGGGCAATACCCCTAGCTTATGTTTGAGATACTCAAATGTATCTTTTGGAAGAACCTTTGTGAAAATGTCTACTATTTGATCCTTTGTAGGCACACACCCCAACTTCCTTCTCAACAACTCTCTCATAGAAAGTGATACCAGATAGAGATATGCTTTGTTCTTGAATGCATGACCAATTTTTTTGAAATGTTGATAGCACTTGTATTATCACACAAGATAGGAATAGGTTCATCATAAGATATTCTGATATCCTTCAATTTTTGCTTCATCCATAACACCTATGTACGACAAGATGTTGCAGCAATATATTATGCCTTTGCAATAGATAATGACACTAAATCCCGCTTCTTACTTAGCCAGTTTCTAAGGAAGAAAGAACCTCCACTTGTACTTATTTTGTCATTTGCTGCAACCTACCTAATATGCATCTATATAAGTACTCAAAGAGAAATTAGTATCCTTAGAATACCATAGACCATAGTCCGGAGTGCCCTTCAAATATCTGAATATCCTTTTGACTACTACCACATGTGACTCTCTAGGATCTTGAAATACTACCACAAGACATACTGCATGCATAATATCATGTCTAGTTGCAGTTAGATATAGTAATCCACCAATCATGGATCTATACTTAGTTTGACCTATCTTAGGAGATTCATCATTTTTTCTCAACTTACAACTAGTAACCATGAGTACATACTAGTTTAGAATCCTCCATCCCAAACTTCTTTAACATTTCCTGTACATATTTTGATTGTGAAATGAATACTACATTTTTCTGATTGACAAATTTGTAGCCCAAGGAAGAAAGTCATCTCCCCAAGCATTGACATTTCAAACTCATTTTGCATCTCCTCTACAAAATTCTTACACATGGTCTCATTTCCTCCAAAGATTATATCGTCAACATACACAACCACAATTAGGACTTTATCTTTCTCAAATTTGAAGTAAAGGTTGTTATCTACAATACCCTTTTTGAATCACTGCTGCAATAAGTATTTGTCCAATCTTGCATACCAAGGTCTAGGAGCCTGTTTGAGCCCATATAATGCCATCTTCAACCTGCAAACCATATCAGGATCTTCTGATAAATGAAAACCTTCTGGTTGTTCAATATACACTTCTTCTAACTCATCATTCAAAAATGCAAATTTAACATCCATCTAATATACCTTGAGGTATTTATGTGTTACAAAAGCCAAAAACATCCTAATAGCCTCCATTCTTGCCATTGGAGAAAAAGTCTCTTCAAAATCTATTCCTTCCACTTGTGAGCAGCCTTTACACACAAGTCTAGCCTTGTTTCTGATAACTCCCCCATCCTCATTCAACTTGTTCTTGAAAAATCCATTTAGTTCCTATCACATTCTTGTTTGCTAGTCTTGGGACTAGTTCCCATGTTCGATTCTTCTCAATCTACCTCAATTCTTCTTCCATGGTTTTGATCCAATTTTCATCCTTACATGCTTCAGTAACTATTTTAGGTTTTACTTTATAAAGTAAACAAAAATATACCTATTTCTCTATCATAACAACTTTTCTTCTTGTCAACACATCTTTTTTCTTATCTCAAATTATTTGATCCTCAGAATCATTTTTTCTACACATACTTAGGAGTCGTAGAGTTCTTTTTCAGAGCTTCTTCCTCTTCCACTATCACTTCTTTTTCTTCTTCTTTGCAAAGGCGTTCATCAGATTCATATCCTTCTATCAACACTGAGCTTTGATGAGATTCTTCACCCACTTTGACACTTACACTTTCAATTATCTTCTTTAGTCTCTTGTTGTAGCACTTGTATTCCTTGCTCTTTGTAGAGTATCCAAGGATGATTCCTTCATCTAATCTTTCATCAAACTTTCCTAAGTTTTCTTCATCCCTCATGATATAACATTTACTTTCAAACACTCTAAGATATTTCATAGTAGGGGTTTTTCCAAACCATAGGGGGTCTTTGAACTATCCACTCTTGCTTGTACTTTGTTGAGAATGTAAACTATGGTATGAATAGCTTCTCTCCAATAGACATTTGGTAGATTAGCTTCCTTCAACATGGTTCTTGCTGCCTCCTGAACCGTCTTGTTCTTCATCTCCACAACCCCATTTTTCCATGAAGTCCTAGGAGCTAATAAATATCTTTTTATCCCATGATCTTCACAAAAAATGTTAAACTCATTTGAAGTGAACTCACTACCTCTGTTAGACCTTAAACACTTGATTTTCAAATCCTTTTCATTCTCAACCATAGATTTAAATGCTTTAAACTTATCTAGAGCTTCTGATTTTTATTTGAGAAAAGTCACCCAAGTCATTCTAGAGTAGTCATCTATTAACAACATAAAATACCTATCACCTTGACGACTTCTTGTTCTGGTAGGTCTGCATAGGTCTATATGCACCAACACTAAAGGTCTTGTAGTAGAATGTTCCTTAGTTTTGAGCTTGTTCTTTGTCTGTTTTCCAAACTGACACTCTTTGCAAATTGCATTGATAGGCTTTGTGATTCCTGGAAAATCTCTCACAACATGAGTAGAGTTGATCTTTACTAGGATATCAAAATTGATATGACTCATTCTTCTATGCCACAACCAACTTTCATTGATTTGAGTCATAAAGCACTTACCACTAGCACTTTTAAGTTGATAAACATTTCCTTCTATCCTTGTTCCTGTTGCAACCAAGATTCTAGATCTTCTTTTTATGATTTCACAACCATCATCTTGAAACACCAGATTGTATCCTCTGCTACACATTTTTCCTACATTGAGAACATTATGTCGAAGACCCTTGACATAAAGAACATCATCTATCTTATGCTTGTCATAAAAAATAATTGAACCTTTTCCATAGATCTTAGCAGATGTGTCATCACCAAACCTAACACAACCACCATCATATTTCTTCAGGTTAACAAAATTACTCTTATCACCTATGATATGATTTGAACATCCGCTGTCAATTATCCAGTAGTTTCTCTCCTCTCTTGCATGAAAGGTAGTCAACATAGTTCCTTCAATACTGTGACTTGCTTCCAGAGCAATTTCCTTCACACATCTTTTAGGGTCACTAAAATTAGTTCCAACATTCAAAGCCATGACCAAGCATTCATCACTTTCATTATCCAATTAGTTTGATTCCTCATCATCAAATCTTTTTTAACATAATAACTCTTCTTGATGGATTTACTTTTCTGATCTTTATGTTTTGTCATTTCAATTTTTATCTAGACATTTTGAAGCATAATGACCTATCTTTCCAAAATTGAAACACTTGAAAGGTAACTTACCTTTGTATCTGTCAGTTCCCTTTTCTCAATCTTCTTACAAAATTTGCTTCCAATTCATCGAAATCATCTAGATCAAATTCATCAATCCTCTCTTTTTTGCTAACTTTAAAAGCGGTTTCTTTCCTTGGAGCATCTTTGTCAAGCTCTCTTAATTGACAAAATTGACAATTTCATCCACCCTGTGCATGTAGCTTGCAATATATTCATCCTCTGACATCCTTAGGGTTTCAAACTTGGCCTTAAAATTCTACATATTTGATTGCTTGACCTTATCATCTCCTTCATAAATGCTTTTCAACTTCTCTTAGACCTCTTTAGCAGTTTTACAACTTATCACCTTCACAAGTTTTGAATATGAAAGCCCACTCAAAATAACATTCCTCACTTTTCCATTGTTCTCATACTCCTTGATTTCATCTTCACTTGTTAGAGGGGTATTAGGCATAGTATATCCATTTTTGACTGATTTCCATATTCCAAACCCTCATGTGGTGAGAAAGGCTTCCATCCTGGCTTTCCAGAAGGCATAATTTGTTCCATCGATTATAGGAGCTTTGACACCATTCCTATGCACCATCTAGATCTACCTCAAGCGGTTAAGCTTCTTCCAAGGAACCTCTGCCCTTATACCAATTGTTAGACACACATGGAAATTGAGAGGGGGGGTGAATCAGTTGTGCATTAAAACCTTCAAACACTTATTAAGTATTAGCATGAATGTAAAAAAATGAAATAACATATCCACAATCATTCACAGTAGAACACCAGATTTTACGTGGAAAAACCTATAAGGGAAAAACCATGATGAGGATTAACTCACTATATGAAAACCAATACCGATTACAAGAGGCTCACTGCCTAGGGCTCACTGCCCAAAGGAATCACTATCCAAAAGGAGAAAGGCTCACTGCCCAGGAAGATCACTTCTTCTAGATTACAAAGAAATAGTTACAATGAGGTTCAATACCTTAGAGAAATTGGAGAAACCACCACAATGTCTCTTTACCATCCACAACCTTCGGCTCACCACCTCCAGTGACTTCTGGAACACTAAATTGTAGACACCTTTTGCTCACTGCTTTTGTTAGTCTTAGGCATTCATGCTCGCACTCAGATCTCAACACACGATCACACATGCATCATTCCACCACACACATCTTCAAAGGCTTTATCTTGCATATATACCTTCCGCAACCTCGAATAACCTTCACTAGGTTGGCTCTAATGAAACATATGTAGGTCTCAAATGTGCAACCACCAAATAGGTCAGCACCTAACACCTCCATGGTGGAAATAAGTGAGGGCGAACCAATCAAGGGTTAACTAGAACCCAAATCTACACTGACACGCTACACTAGGCTTCCAAAAACCACGAGGCTCATTCACAAACAACACTAACACACTAGGTCAGCCAAATTCCATTAATACCATCAAACAACCACATTCACATTTCACCAAGGCCAAAAACATCCTACAGACTGTGTAGCAACATTACACAACACCTTGGAATATTCCATCATCAACTAAATATTCAAAACCACTGGCGCAAGCACATGAAACTAAAAATATTTACTATCATCCTATGGAACCAGTCAAACTGCCACAACAAAACAACTCAAAAACCAAGCTTGTGGAATAGATGAACACTAGACAAACCACAAGAAGGTAGTTACAGGTAATATTAACACATTCCCAAATCCGCAAGACAAGAAACTTTAGCGCAAAGAAATAAAGAGCACTTCCATTTCTCCCAGATATCTCTCTTCACAAGCCAGAGACAATCTACCACACTGTCAAACATATTTTCTAAACTGCCACACGATCCAAAACCTAAAACTCTAGATATAACACTTTCAAAGACCTTTGATCATCACTTTCAAACCGCACAAGCACATCTTCAAGAATGAAGAAATGTGGAGCAAAATATAGAACACTTCCCATCACCTTGTACAATATTTTTGTAAATTTTCTCGAAAGCACTTGGAAACCAAGTGACCCTACTACATCTGCAACACCTGCTCAACACCATACACACCATCTCAACATATCCACACCAAAGGTTGACATTAGTGACAACACTGATGACAACATAGTGCAACAATACCATTTGTACCATTTGATTGGTTCTTTTTCCAAGTTAAATGAGGCAATAAAGACCATATTTGCAAGGAGTATCTTGGAGAGTAAACTATTGTTAGCTTGGTAGATCCAATTGGTAGGGCTTGTACCATAAAATTTAGGGATTTATCAAGTTTGGATCCTTAATGCATTCACCTTGATACCAAATGACGCAATCCTTCTTGCAAGATAATATCCAAATAATAGAAATACATAAAATATTTGTTGCATATGGAAACCCAAAAATAATATTGTATTGAAATGATAAGTTCACATTACAATATTTTGCTGGTCTCTTTGAGGTGGAGACTCCCTTGAGTAATTATCTTTAGTACAATATAATACATGAATGGTCCATTCTACTATCAAATCCTTTACCTATACTAGTTCTATCTAATGGTACTACTACTTCCCAACTATGTGAGATAAACTAATTTTGACAAAAGAAATGATTTACAAAATATATGCATCCAATGCTTTTATTAATACAACTTAATACTTAGAATTACAAATCCTAACATTACATTATTAACAAAGATTCTCAATCTATTATAAATTTATTTTAAATTAATGTATTGAGATCTATTTTTAATGATAGGGTTTTTTTAACTGAAACAACTATATTATATAAATTGTGTTGTATTCTCTTCTATTATGTCTTATTTTTCCTTCCCTCCTTCTTCTAAATTTTATTAATATATACTTATTGTTTAAATTGACAAATGTCATTACTTTCCATTGCTCATAATTGAAAAAAAATACTAAATCTCTAAAACATGATATCTGATTTAATATAATAAAAAAATCATAACACAATTCCTAATGCTTAAAATCAAGGTTTTAATATAATATTGTTTAAAAACATAGGTAGAGAGTGTGGAAGTCAAATTTTTCATTCATATTCTTGAATTTTGTGGAATTAGAGCCAAGCTAAATTTGAGCATTGCTTATATACACACTAGAGGCAGGGATGGCCTTTTAGTAGTTATCCTCTCACATTCTCATTTTTCATCTCAGTAGAATCACATGAAAATTGAGTGAGTTTTAAGATGCTATATATAGCAGTGGATAAAAGAATTTAGAGAGCTGGTACATTGTTGTATTTTCATGTACACAGCCACTGTTACTCTCACTGCAAGTCCGTAGAATCGCATGTAAGTTGAGTGCAGTGGCGACTGGCAAGGACAAGCTGCATGTGAGCCCAAAGAATCTCTCAACGAAAGTAAACAAGGTGATGCAGACTTTAAACGTGGAATAACATCATCACATGGGTTTCTTAGGTAATCAAAGAAAGAAATCTTCTGTGCCTTCAAAATTTTGTACATAAACTAAGAGGAGTTACATAAACTTATGTACATCATTTGTCAGTTGGGTGTGGAAAAGTTAAAATACCTGATCAATGCCTGTCGTCTGCCATCTAGAAAAAGCAACTCTGGGAGAGTGAAGAATCTGGTGGGGCATCCACTCTGCATCATTCTCAATGATCTAGTCAGAAGGTAGTGTGACAGGCTTTTTTTTTTTTAATTGAAATCAGATTTCATTCGATATTAAGATTCAATTGGGTAGTTTTTGAGTCAAATTTGTTGATTCTAATTTGATGAGTAGTGATTCAGATGAATCTTATTTTTCATGAGAATGAATGAATCACTTAGAATATTGCATTAGATGATGTTCACAGAGCTGATGTTTTGGGACTTCCTAATGCTACTTGAACTCAATCATGTTTAATCATGGAGTTTCCTCCAAGACCAAGTTCACTTAGCTTGCTACTCCATTTGCAAAACCTTTAACAAGTGTTGTGTCCTATGAGCTACAAGGATTTCAATACAAGGGTAGCAAGCTAAGTGGGTTTGATCTTGGAAGAAACTCCACGATTAAACATGGTTGAGTTTGAGCAATTCTGACAGTCCCAATACTTCATCATTGTGAACATCGCCTAAATACAATAAGATAAAATATGAACCAATGTCATAATTTGATAAACTATGAAAAACAACTCGAGATAGTAGTTCCTATTCAAAGTTTACCTGCTGTCAAGTGGCTCATCCATTTAAACTTGAGAAGACTCAAAAATAAATTCTCTAAAAATATCTTAATATCTCTTTGAATTTTAATGATCATTCTTAAAAAAAATTGTACTGCATCATGCATTTCTTGTTTGCTGAGTCTCAATCACCTCTTGTCTTATAAAGCCATATGTATATATAATTTTTTTAATAACCAAGTATTGTCTACCATAAATAAGGCCTAAGAAACATAAATAAGGCCTAAGAAATATGTGACAAATGGCTGAAGAGGACACTAGAACAAATGACAATAACAAAAGCTTTCAAGTTGCTGTCAAGTTTCGAAAGCAACACGTTCAGCAAAAGAAAAAGACCCGACTTATAATATTGCTCTTTTTTAACTTTTTTATAAATATATTATAAGTATTACAACATGATGAAAAATTAATATGGATTATCTATGCCATGAAAAAGTTCAAATATAAAGAAAAATAGGTTAAATAAGTTAATTAGATAAATAACACAATTATCCGAACATTGATCAGATTAGATACAATACAAATAAAGTAAGTATGGTCATTGTTATAAATCGTAGCTAGAGAGAATTTATTTCTTTATGATCAAAGCTATATGTTGGATTGATGTTATCAATGAAACGAATGCAGCTTCTGAATTTTGGAAATGTGTTAGACAATCATATGTATAGATGTGATTCAAAACATTCTTCATTGTTTTGTGCTAGGTCACCTTCATAGTTTTGGATCTATTTTATGGCTGCAAACTTGCTCTATGTTTACAAACTTGATTTGTGACATTCTTTGGATTCTTTCCTGTGAATTCTCTAAAAAGAAGACTACTAGATGATGATATTTTTGTCACACTTCTTTTGTTTCTATCAAGCTGAAATATTCCGAGCCAATTTTTTCGCCACTCTCAATTACAAGCGCGTAACTCGTTAAGGTTAGATGGATAAAACCGTAATCCGCAAGAAAGCAACTTCTAACCGTATCGGCGCCGATGATGGCGGCAGCATTGGGTCGTAGGATTTAACTGCATATACCGTAATCCTAACCAGATTGGCAACCGGGATGATGGTGAGCATTGGTCAGAGGATCTTCTACTCTAATTACAAAAAGGAACTCAACGTCAAGTATGTGCTACCCAATCCAATGCGGAGTGAGGGGCGACCATATGACGGAGTGAATTACAATAATCAATGCTTAAAGAAATGCTGAAGGAAGAAACTGCTCAACACCCAGAATGTGCTTGCTACCCAGAATGGGAAGTAGCTACCATAGGGCGGAGTTATCGCTATTTCACTCTAATACTGAAAGCAAGAACGAGTATTACAAATAATGACAAAGCAATATTAAAGAATACTGGTCAGTACTACTGCCAGTTTACAAAATGTAATTCTTGTCTGCAATGTCAATACATCAAAGTCCTTCCAGATGGAGCAATCAACAATAAATCTGTTACAAGCTCTAAATAAACCACCATGTCAAAACCCAAGTCAGAAAATGCAGATTTCTTGGACTGTCATAATCAGATCTGCACTTTTCACAAAAATCAGCAGCTTACATCCACAATGATTTGTTCATAACTATCTCAAATGTTATCCGATTGATGCAAGATAAGATGCATTACTCTCTCAAGGTATAGGCGACCATTTCAAGACACTAAAACTGAACAAAGAGACCCTAATTTAATTTACACGGATTTCAATGCAATTCTAAAAGGTACGGCCAAGCTGGAAAGTTCGACTTAGCTTTTAAAATTAAATACAACACCATAAAATCTGAGATTTGAGACACAAATTCGCCTCTCCTAGACAATGCTATAAATGCAATACCCAGAACTATTTTTTTTGTCTTTTTTGAGATATGAATAAAACATGAAATCTGCTGTATCAAATCAGCAACTCCAGAAAATACCTCTAATATGCAGAAATCAGAAACTAAGAATTACAATGACTTCTACGATGCACAAAAACCAATGAACTCACAAATCTATCTTAAATAATCGAACCTCTCCACTAGGTGCTGTCTCTCAAGCACGAAGTCGAGCCCAGACTAGGAGGCATTCATTCCTCGAAGCAATTCCGCAACCGTTTCGGCAGCATAACATTAGCATAGACAAAAAGATCCCAAATGATGATCAAAGCCTTCCTTTTATAACTTTCTCGTTGACTTCTCAAAACCCTAATCTCCTCTTCAAGGCAAAAACCCTAATCTCTTTCAAGGATGGCATCCATTTCCTTCAAGCTCAATATTGACTTTATAATTAAAATCAATACTTTAATAATTGCGTCCCCTTTATAGCTTGTTTTGACTTTGGATAAAATGTAAAATATAAAATAATCTTTAATGAGGCGCCACCCTCAAAAGGCCCACTTTTCAAAACAACATAAAGTCAATAGACTAGGCCAAGGGGTCAATGTCCGAATATAATATTAAAACTTGACTTTTTAATTAATTATATCAACTTATCTCTCCAATTGTGCCCTGAAGCCAATAATAACCAAGTCAACTGATCAAACTGACATAGGAAGTCAACCATGCTGGACCCAACTGCTAAACTGCCAAAAATAGAATTTACTAAAAATAATAAATTCCGGGAAATGCTCAGAATGCCGAGATGAACACACCACTACGAAGCTCTCTGAAAACCCAGAAAGGATCCGCCATTGAATCCATCATCTCTAAGCAATAACCTCCTCAAAAATAGGAAACCCTAATTTATCTTCCGACTAGCCTTCGGGTTCCCAAAGAAAAGGCCAACGGTCATTGGAAAGATCAGGTTTGAGAAGGGGACATTACAATCCGCCCTTCCCAAAATTGCTTGTCCTCAAGCAATACCACCACAACTCCAGAAATTTGAAGACTAATCCATACGCAACAAGTATGATCCCTGGTTCCCAAATACGTCTCAGGAAAAACCCACCATGCCGATGCTGCACCACTCTGATCACATCAATGAAAATATCATGCCAATGCTGCACTGACTCCCCTTGTAACTCCAAAGAGTTACCATCTATGATACTCAAACTGGAAGATCTTAAAGGAGGGAAATCAAAATCATGCAACATCTCATGTCCACGATGCCCCGAATTAACAGTATCAACCATACTACTGTCAATCAGAATTCTAAGCAATAGGAAAGATAGTCTACTCAAATCAAGCTTGAACTCTTCAGCATACCTCCACATGATAACAAACGGAACCATGACTGCAAATGTGACATCTTCAAATCTTTTTGCAAAGAGGAAGGCAATCCTTTGCAAAAGCTCAACAAATTCAAACTCAGGACTCCACATGAATTCCCTATGCCTCAACTGAATTATCATGGCACAACTATGAAGTCTGAAGAATTTTTTCACAATTCCAACCCCAAGAGTCTCAAAATATAGATCCAAAGTATGGGGTAGCTCATTGTCATGAACCAATAATGAAAATAAACCATCAGAATTTGCATTACAAACCTCCAAAGTGGCTGAAAAACACGCTAAAGCCATCTCCATCAGAAAACTACCACTTCTTTGATCAGGAGTGAGGTACCAACTCTCCTGAATGAAAGTAACTCCATAAGTAAGGTGGCTGGTCTGCCTCCAACCAGCAAACTCGTGTCTCAAAATCTGCCCTTGTCTGAGCTGAAAGTCACTTCCAAGAACTACCGATCGTTGATCTTTCCAACCCATATTCAAAATTTCTCTACAATCCATTTGTTGATGAACAAACGGAACCATCAAGTAGCTGGAAATGAAGGGAACAACATCAACAAGTCTGGAAATTTGTTCCTTATCCCTCCAAGAGTCTTTTCCATAAGTAATAAACTCTGAAAACCCAAGTTGAGAATCCCAAGCATGGATACCCAACTGAAAGTGATTTTCAACACACTGCAAAAAAATCTCTACACATTCCAAAGTGCTAGTGAGAACCAAGTGCCTTCTCACGAAACCGATGCCCCTTCTAGTAAATCCTTGAAGCTTAACCATGAACGCTTCCACATTAAGGGAGTATGAAACATAGAGTGGCTTCAATTTCTGCTCCCAAAACTGATCAATATGATTCCAAACATCATTCCACCCAAGGGATGGATTGTCAAGAGTGCAACTACCAAAGTCTAGTTCACCTTTTTCCCATTCCTCCTGAGTAGTAGGTCTGAA